>NC_069451.1:30925720-30982306 GCF_026875155.1 Cherax quadricarinatus | reverse complement strand
CACTTTGGGAATCCCGCCACCGTGACTATCCCTCATCTGCACACCTGCGTTCTAATAAACGCCAGGCTCCTTTTTTCTGCTTCAAAATCTCCAGACATGGTGCTCTTTGCACCACTCCTAGGTGAGGGGTGATTACCTCATCTTCTGTACATATTTACTGTCTTCAAGTTTTGTCCTAGAATTTTTATTTTTAAAAAACCACTGGGGCGAAAAAGTCTTCAATAAAGATACCCAGATTTGCACATGGTCTTAAAATTTTATTTGTAAAAAAGTTGGGAGAAATTTCCGACATATTTAAAGTAAAAGGACGCAAATGCAACTAATGTACATTTATTGTGGGGAACGTTTCGCCTCCAGGGGCTTACAAGCCATTCAAACAAAATTAGAAAGTTAAGCAATGTGCAACATCGGATATCTTTTTTAACGTTTCGCCCCTCCATGGCTTTATAATACAGATTCTAGGACATAATAGGAAGACGTAGAACTAAATTTTAAAAAGAGAGGTAATCGTCCCTCGGCCTTGGGGTTAGTGTTCACAGCTCGTGGGGGAGGGGAATCGGAGCAAAGACAAGAAGACTGACGGTTATAAAGGGGTCAGTGGATAGGGGGGCAGCCACTGGGTGGCGAAAAGTCTAAATAAAGAATCCAGATGTTGCCTGTGTCTTTAAATTTCTTTATCGATTTTTTTACCGTCAAAGGGAGGGAGATTGGTAGGGAGGGGGGGAAGGTTTTTAGGTAGGTAGGTGATATTAGGGAGGTAGGGAGGGAGGGAGGTAGGGAGGGAGGTTTGTTAGGGAGGTAGGTAGGTAGGGTTGGGAGGTAGGAGGTAGTTGTGGTAGGTAGGGGAAGTAGGGAGGTAGGAGGTTGATTGGTGGTAGGGGGTAGGGTTTTAGGTAGGAAAAGGGAAAAACATGTTAAGGTTGGTAGGAGGTAGGTAGATACGTAGTAGGAGGTAGGTAGGGAGGAGGAAGGAGGCAGGTAGGTAGGTAGGTAGGTACGAGAAAAGTAGGTGGTAGGAGGAGGTAGTGGGCAGGTAGGTGGGTAGGGAGGGAGGGAGGGGAGGTAGGTAGGGAGGAGGGACGTGATCTAGGGAGGTAGGTAGGTAGGTAGGGAGGTAGGTAGGGGAGGTAGGTAGGCAGGGGAGGTAGGTAGGTTTTTTAAAAGGTAGGAAGGTAGGGAGGTAGAAAATAGGTAGGTATTTGGTAGGTAGGAGGTTGGGAGGGAGGAAGGTAGGTAGGTAGGAAAAAGGGGGTAAGTGGGTAGGTAGGTTGGGTTGTAGGTAAGAAGGTAGGTAGGGGAGGTAGTTAATAGATAGGTAGGTAGGGAGGTAGGAAGTAGGTAGGGAGGTAGGTAGGTAAGTAGGGAGGTAGGGTTTTGGGTTTGGGAGTAAGTAGGAGTTTTTGGGAGGTATAGGTGGGTAGGGAGGTAGGGTAGGGAGGTCGGTAGGGAGGCAGGTAGGTAGGTAGGGAGGGAGGTAGGGAGGTAGGTAGGTGGGAGGTAGGGAGGTGGGGGATTTGGTACGTAGGAAGGTTGGTAGGTAAGTAGGTAGGGGGTAGGGAGGGAGGTGGGTAGGGAAAAGGTAGGTAGGTAGGTAGGTAGGTATGTAGGTAGGTAACAGGATGTGGGAGGTTGGTAGGAGGTTTGTTGGGAGGTAGGGGAGGTAGGTAGGTAGGGAGATTGGAGGGGGTAGGGAAGTAGGGAGGTAGGTAGGTAGGAAGGAAGGTTTGGGAGGTAGGTAGGGAGGTAGGTAGGGAATAGGAAGTTCGTGGTAGGTAGGTAGGTAGGGATAGGTAGGAGGGGGTAGTCGGTAGGGAGGGAGGTAGGTAGGTAGGTAAATTAGATAGGTAGGTTTGGGACGAAGGGGGTATTTAGGGAAGTAGGGGAGGTAGGGAGATTGGTAAAAGGTAGGAAGGTTTTAGGGAGGTAGGGAGATAGTTTGGAGGTAGGAGGTAGGAGGTGGGGAGGTAAAAGGGAGGTAGGTTGGGAGGTAGGGAGGGAGGTAGGGAGGTAGGTAGGTTTTTTAGGGAGGTAGGTAGGTAGGTAGGTTGGGAGGTAGGTAGGTAGGTGTAGTTTGGGAGGGAGATATGTAGGAAAGGTAGTTTGGTAGGCGGGAGAGGTTGGAGGTGGTAGTTGGGCGGCAGGAGGTAGGGTTTAGGTAGGGAGGTAGGTAGGTAGGTAGGGAGGGAGGTAGGTAGGTAGGTAGGTAGGGAGCTAAGGTAGATTGGGGAGGTAGGGAGGTAGGGGGTAGGGAGGAGGGGAAAAGGCAGGTAGTAGTAGGTAGGTAGGTAGGTAGGTATTTTTTTAGGGAGGTCGGTAGGGAGGGAGGTAGGTTGTAGGGAGGGAGGTAGATAGGAGGAGAAAGGGAGGTAGGGAGGTAGGGGGTAGTTTTGGGGTAGGTCGGTAGGTAGGTAGGGAGGTGGTAGTGGTGGTAGGCAGGTAGGGGGGAGGTGGTAGGTTTGTAGGAGGGACTTGGTAGGGGGTGGTAGGGGGGTAGGTTGGGGGTAGGAAGGTAGGTAGGTAGATAGGTAGTAGGGGGTAGGTAGGAGGAGGTAGGTGGTAGGTAGGTTTTTCAGGGTTGGTAAGTAGGGAGGGGGAGGAGGAGGTTTTGGGGGGGGGAAAGGGAGGTAGGTAGGGGGGTTGATAGACAGGTAGGTTGGTAGTAGGGAGGAGGAGGTAGGTAGGGGGCAGGTAGGTAGAAGGTACGTAGGTAGGTGTTAGACAGGTAGGTCGGTAGTAGGTATAGGTAGGTAAGGGTAGGTGTGTAGGTAGGTAGGTTGAGGGGGTAGGGGAATAGTTAGGTAGGTTGGTAGGGGGTTGGTAGAGGTAGGTAGAAGGTGGTAGGAGGTAGTTGGAAGGGAGGGAGTTAGGTAGGTAGGCGGCAGGAGGTAGTAGGTTGGTAGGGAGTTAGGTAAGAGGTTTAAGTGGTAGGTAATATGAGGAGGTAGGAGGGAGGTAGGCAGGTAGGGAGGTTGGGAGGTAGGGAGGGAGGTAGGAAAATTCTGGTAGGTAGGTAGGTAATTGGTTGGGAGGTAGGTAGGGGGAGGTAGGGAGTTTGTGGTGGTAGGTAGGAGGAGGGATAGTTTTTGGGATGTAGGTAGGTAAACGGGAGGTTGGTAGGTAGGTTGTAGGGGGGTAGATAGGTGGTAAAGGTAGGTAGGTAGGTAGGTAGGGAGGTAGGTAGGTAGGTAGGTTGGTAGGTAGGTAGTTAGGTAGGGAGGGAGGTTTGGGAGGTAGGAAGGTAGGGAAGGTAGTATTGGGAGGTAGGGAGGTAGGTTAGGAGGTGGGAGGAGGTAGGGAGGAGTGGTGGTTGAGGGGGAAGGTAGGAATGTAGGTAGGTAGTAATAGGTAGGTTGGGAGGGAGGGAGGTAGGGAGGGAGGTATGTAGGGTGGGAGGTAGGTAGGTTGGTAGGTTTAAGTAGGTAGGAGGTAGGAAAGGGAGGTAGGTAGGTGGTAGGTATGTAGGGTTGGTAGGTAGGGAGGTAGGGTTGAGGAGGTAGGTGGAGGTTGTTTGGTAGGTAGGAGGTAGGGAGGGAGGTAAATAGGTTTGGGAGGGTTTGGGGTAGGTAGGGGTAGGTTGGTAGTTAGGTAGGTAGGTAGGTAGGTGGTAGGAGGAAGTATGTAGGTAGGTAGGGAGGGTAGGTTTGGGGGGGGGGGGGGGGAGGTTAGGGGGTTGGTAGGTTGAGGTTGGGAGGTGGGGTAGGTAGGTAGGTTGGAAAGGTAGGTTGGGAGGTTGGTAGGTAGGGAGGGAGGTAGGTAGGATGTTAGGTGGAGGGAGGTATTGGGAGTAGGTGTATAGGGAAAGGGAGGAGGTATGGGGGTTGGTAAAGGGAGGTGGTAGGTAGGTTGGAGGTAGGTAGGTAGGAGATAGGGAGGGGGTTTTTTTTGGTATAGGTTGATTTTATGAAGGAATTGGGATATTATAGGGGGTTTGATGGTGCAAAATGGGATGGAAAAGGGATGGTGGGGGGTAGGTTGGAAGTAGGGGAGTATTTTTTATGATGAGGGAGGTATTAAATATTTTTGGAGGGGGTTGGGGGAGGTTTATGAAAAGATACTTAACGTCCGATAAAATTATTTATGTAAGGTTTTTGGTGTTGTTTAATAATCGAAAAATTTTAAAGACAATTCTGTCTTTCCCCTTTTTTTTTTATTTGGGGGTTAAATTTTTTAAAAAGGTATTTTATAAAATAAATATATATTATATTTAATAAAATTAATTTAATTAATTAAAAATTTTTAGGTTGTGGTTGGTAGACAGCAACCACCAGGGAAGTACTACGTACCTTGCCAGATGACTGTGAAAACCAAAAACCTGTAACTGTTTTGCATGATGGTAGGATTGCTGGTTTCTTTTTCTGATCTCATAAACACGCTAAGATAAAAGGATTCTTGCTACTACTACTTACACTTTGGTCACACTTCACAGACACACACATGCATATATTTTTTTAATACATCTAGGTTTTTCTCCTTTTTCTAATAGCTCATGTTCTATTTTATTGCTTCTATTTGTCCATGGGGAAGTGGAAAAGAATCTTTCCTCCGTAAGCCATGCGTGTGTAGAGGCGACTAAAATGCGGGAGCAATGGCTAGAAACTTCTACTGTATAAATTACTAAAAAAGGAAGGAAGAAAAACTTTATAAAAAGGAGTTGCTTAAATGTGCGTGGATGTAGTGTGGGATGAAAAGAAACAGTTGATTGTGATGTTCTGAATGAAAAAGAAGTTGGTTGTCTGGCCCTAAGCGAAACAAAGCTTGAAGGGGGTAGGAGAAGTTGCAGTAGGGGGGAAATAAATGGGATTAAATCTGGAGTATCTGAGAGTGTTAGAGCAAAGGAAGGGGTAGCAGTAATGTTAAATGATCAGTTAATGGAAGGAGAAAAGAGAATATGAATGTGAAAATTCAGAAATTATGTGGATTTAAAGTAAAGGTTGGATGCGAGAAGTGGTTCATAATAAGCGTGTATGCACTGGTGAAGAGAAGGGAATGCCGAAGGAGAGAGAGAGATTTTGGGAGATGTTAAGTGATTGTATAGGTGCCTTTGAACAAGTGATGAGAGTAATTGTGGTAGGGGACTTGAATGCTAAAGTAGGAGAAACTTTTAGAGAGAGGGTTGTGGTAGGTAGTTTGGGGGTGCAAGGTGTTAATTGATAATTGGCGGAGCCTTGAATGAACTTTGTATAGAGGGGTTTAGTTATAGGTAATAAATATTTTAAGAAAAAAGAGGATAAATAAGTATACACGTTATGATAGTTGGGCGGAAAATGACAGAGTTTGTTGGATTATGTATTGGTAGATAAAGAGACTGTTGGTGATAGACTTCAGGATGTACATGTTATAGAGGGGCAACAGATTTATCAGATCACTTTCAAGTTGTAGCTTACACTGAGAGTAAAAGGTAGATGGGATACAAGGAGAATGAAGCATCAGGGAAGAGAGAGGTGAAGGTTTATAAAACTAAAAGAGGAGGCAGTTAGTGTAGAGTTGAACAGCTATTGTGAGGATAGATGGGCTAATGAGAGCATCGGCAATGGGTCGAAGAGGTATGGGGTAGGTTTAAAAAATGTAGGTTAAGAGTGTTTCTGCAGAAGTTTGTGGGTACAGGGAAAGTGGGTGCAAGAGAGGGAGAGGAGCGATTGGTGGAATGATGATGTAAAAGAGAGTAGTAAGGGGAGAAAAAGTTAGCATATGAGAAGTTTTTACAAAGTAGAAGTGATGCAAGGAGGGAAGAGTATATGGAGGAAAAAGGAGTTGAAGTTTAAGAAGAGTGGTGAAGCAATGTAAAAAGAGAGCACTGATGAGAGTGGGTGAGTGTGATCAACAAATTTGTTGAAAATAGTTAAAGTTTGGGAGTGAGATTACAAGTTAAGAAAGCTAGAGAACAATGGATTTTGTCAGTTTAAAAATAGGAGAGGAGAGTTATTAATTGGAGAGTTAGAGGTATTGGGAAGATGGAAGGAATATTTTGAGGAATTGTTAAATTTTGTGAAGATTAGGGAAGCTGTGATTTCGTGTATAGGGCAAGGAGGAAGGAAATAACATCTTGTAGGAGTGAGGAAGAGCAAGTTGTGAGTGTGGAGGAAGTTCGTGAAGGCAGTAGGTAAAATGAAGGGGGTAAGGCAGGCCGGGATTGATGGATAAAGATAGGAAATGTTAAAAGCAGGTGGGATATAGTTTGGAGTGGTTGGTGCTTTATTTAATAAATGTATGGAAAGAGGGTAAGGTACCTAGGGATTGGCAGAGGAGCATGCATAGTTCTTTGTATATGGCAAAGGGGATAAAAGAGAGTGCACAAAAATTATAGGGGAGATAGTCTGTTGAGTGTACCTGGTAAGTGTATGGTAGGTTATAATTGAAAGATTTAAGATAAGCGGGAGATGGATAGCAGATGAACAAGGAGGCTTTAGGAAAGGTAGGGGGTGTGTGGACCAGGTGTTACAGTGAATAAATTAGTGAACGTATTTAGATAAAGGCTAAGAGGTCTTTGTGGCATTGATGGATTTGGAAAAGGCGGTATGGACAGGTTGGATAGGAGGGGCAATGTGGCTGATGTTGCATGTGAGGTGTAGGAGGTAGGGTACTAAAGCTGTGAAGAGTTTTTTACGTGGATAGTGAGGCTTAAGTAGAGTATGTAGGAAAGAGGGTAATTTGTTCACAGTTAACAGTTGGCCTTAGACAAGGATGTGTGATGTCACCGTGGTTGTTTAATATATTTATTCGATGGGGTTGTCAAGAGAAGTAATGCGTGGGTCTTGGCAGAGGCGTGGAAGTTCGTGGAGTTACATGATAAAAGAATCACACACAAAAGTTGGGAGTTGTCACGCGCTCTTTGCGATGGACACTGTGCTCTTGGGAGATTTGAAGCGGAGAGAAGTTGCAGAGATTGTGGAGAATTTGGATAGGGTGTGCAAAAGAAGAAAATTAAAGGGAATACAGGAAAGAGTAAGGTTATGAGGATAACAAAAAGATTAGGGGATGAAAGATTGCTATCAGATTGGAGGGAGAGAGTATGGAGGCGGTGACGTATTCGTATTTGGGAGTGACGTGTCTGCGGATGGGTCTATGAAACGTTGAGTGTGAATATTAGAAAATGGATGAGGGGAAAAAAGAGTGAGTGGTGCACTTAGGAGTCTGTGGAGACAAGAACTTTGTCCCTTGGAGGCAAAGAGGGGAATGTATGGAGAGTATAGTTTTCCAACGCGCTTATATGGGTGTGAAGCGTGGGTGATGAATGTTGCAGCGAGGAGAAGGTGGAGAGTGGAGATGTATAGTCGAGGGCAATGTGTGGATGTGAATATATGCAGAGAAATGTAGACTTTTAGTTTTTGGAAGTTAGGTGGAGGTGCGGGATTACCAAAACTGTTGTCCAGTGGGGCTGAGGAAGGGTTGTTGGGTGGTTCGGGGAATGTAGAGAGAATTGAGCGAAACAGATTGACTTTCAAGACGTGTATCAGTCGGTAGTGGAAGGAAGGCGGGGTGGGGTCGGCCTAGGAAGGGTGGGAGGGAGGGGGTAAAGGAGGTTTTGTTGTGCGAGGGGCTTGGACTTCCAGCCAGGCATGCGTGCGCGTGTTTGATAGGGAGTGAATGGAGGGACAAAGGTTTTTAATACTGACGTGCTGTTGGAAAGTGTTGAGCAAAGTAACATTTATGAAGGGATTCAGGGAGGAAACGGGCAGGCCGACTTGAGGTCCTGGAGATGAGGGAAGAAGTACAGTGCTGTACTCTGAAAGGAGGGGTTGGGTGTTTAGATGTCGCAGTTAAACTGTAAGTGTAAAGCACCCTTCTGGCAAGACCGTGATGAGTGAATGATGGTTGAAAGTTTTTCTTTTGCGGGCCACCCTGCCTTGGTGGGAGATCGGCCGTGTGATAATAAAAAATAAATTATATAAATATATATATATATTATATATATATGTATATATATATATATATATATATATATATTATATATATATATATATATAGATATCTAAAATATACTTATATAGATAATACATATATATATATATATATATATATTATTATATATATATATATATATATATATATATATATATATATATATATATAGATTTAGATATGTATAGTATATGTATATGAATATATATTATATAAATTATATTATATATATATATATGTATATATTATATATATTGGGCCGTGCGGACGTGTGCCGGCGCAGTAGCTCCTGATTTGAGTTGGCATTTGCGCAGTGGGTTTGACCCCGGACCCTGTACTTGGTCAGTGATGACTGTTTGCGCGCTCTCTAGAAATTGAGAAGATGCCTCCATCGAGCACTTTACCCAACAGCTTAAGGAAGAATTGAGGTTGGCGAATTTGGAAATTCGGCGATTGACGAGGAGAACAAGTAGATTCGTAGTTTAGTAGTCACTCCCTGTTTTGAGTCTTCAGGTCAAGAAGGGAAATGGTCGGGCCTGGACAGCAGGAAGAAGGTTGGACGATCCAAGAAGACGGAATGGAAAGGTAGAACGATGAAGAGAAAGAGACTGCCCGTGGGAAACTGTTGTGGAAACATCCAATACATTCTCAGTGCTACCCGAGAACGGAATGTGAGTTGATACTGGGAACCGACACGACGAAGAAATTAAGGAAGGATAAGATATATGTTGTTGTTGGGGATAGCCATAGTTAGGTATATGGATAGGGCGTTCTGCTTGAAGGACACGGAGATAGGAGACAGAGAGTTTGCTTTACTGGGGCCTGGATGGGGATATTGTAGCCGTATGGATGACATCATGAGAGATAATGGGAGCAATCTATTATCTGTCTCAGTGCTGGAGGCTACGTTGTTGGCCAGACGGTAGGAGGAGGACCTGATTAGCAGGGTATAGGTCAGCAATAGCAATTATTGAAGTAAGGGTGGGAACCCTCTCATATGGGTATTTTGCCAAGGTTGGGGAGTTGGAAGTGAATGGTTGTCCAGGGCAATTGGTGTCAATTGCTGGCTGGACAATACTGTAAGGAAATGCGGAACATTCATTGACAACTGGGAACTATTCTATGGCAGAAAATTGACATGTTATGCTAGGGATGGGGTTCACTTATGAGGTGTGGGGGTGGTGAGCCTGGCAAACTGCAGATGGAGAGCAGTTAGGATTTAAAATAGGAAAAGTTAGTGGTAGGGTTTTGGCAGGTAAAACAGTGACGTAACTGTGTAGTATATTACGAGTTCTAGGGGTAACTAGTAACTATAAGAACGAGATTGATATTGAAAGCAGGGACATTGGGTGATAAAGACGGGTATAGGTTTAGTGAGAAAAATAGAATTGAGCAGGAAGGGTTAAAGAGAAAAAGGAGAGTTTTCAATGTTTATTATGCTATTTGCTAGTGCTAGGAATAAGATGGACGAGTTGAGATTAGTTGCTAGAGTATGGTAAACATTGATGTATTTGCCTTAACTGAGGACGTGGTTTTAATTCAAAAGTCGGGACATGCCTGCGGAATGTTATTCAGGGTTTTACATTGTTCCAGAGATAGATGATTGGGAGGGGGGGTTGGGGTGGGGGGTTGGCATTGTATGTCCGAGATCGCTTGAACTGTTGCTAAACGGGTATTAAGTCTGATGTAATACATACAGAGTATGTTGGATGAATTTTCAGGAGGGGCATTGAAAAACTGCTTTTAGGAGTGATATACCGTCCCCTAATTAGATAGGGACCAAGGGAAAATACTTTGTAGGAGGGAATTTGTTAAGAGCTCAAGGCACGATAATGTTGGTAATTCTAGGAGACTTTAATTTAGTCATGTTGATTGGAATATTTCTTGATGGGAATTTAGAATCGTACGACTTTTAGAAGTTATTTCAGGATGTTTTTTTGTAGCAAGTTGTGACAGAACTACAAGGGGAAAATAAACTGCTTGACTTAGTTATGGAAACAATGAATCCTTGTTAATAAATTTAGAAATTTCAGAGGAAACTGGGTTTGTAGGCGACCACAATTCAATTACATTTAGCATGAATGGAAGTACGATAGTAGCTATAACTCAGTAACAGTCCCCGATTTTCGCTTCGTAGCAGATTACGATGGGCTTTATAAGAACACGTATCATCTGTTGACTTGGGGTAACGAAGAGAGCTATCAATATGACAGTTTTCTGAAACACTCTAAACATGCTGCCTCAAAGAAGCGTTATCCCAATAAAGATAATTAGATCAAATAGAAAGGACCCAAAATGGATGAATTAATGGCTCATATATTACTAGGGCATAAGAAAGGAATTTTAAGGCGTATTCAAAAGAGGTGAAGGGTCATCTTATGAATCAGTATATTGTCATTTAAGCGGGAATTAAAAAGGGGATAGGAAAAGCTAAAAGGGACTATGAAATTAAAGTTGCTAGGGATTCTAAAACTAACCCAAAAAGTTTTTTCCAGGTCTATAGAACAAAAGTTAGAGATAGATAGGTCCCCTTTAAAAATAACTATGGGCAATTATCTGATCACAAATATGAGATTTGAAAATGTGCTTGATTTTTAAATAATTATTTTCTATCAGTTTTTACACAGGAAGACATAACAATATTCCTGTAATTAATTTTTACAGTGGGCTAGAGAAGAGATAAATTACTGTAACCATCACTGTCACTAGTACTGAGATGCGGTTGTGAGGCAGATAGACGACTGAAGCAAAAATAAGTCGCCGGGTCCTGATGAGGTTTTTTCAAGGGTTCTTAAGGAATGCAAAATGGAACTCTGTGAACCATTAACTAATATTTTTAATTTATCTCTTCAACGGTTTGTAGTGTCTGATATGTGGGAAGATGGCTAATGTAACTCCTATTTTTAAAACAGGGGACAAGTCGTTACCGTCAAATTACCGCCCAATAAGCCTGACCTCAATTGTGGGGCAAATTCTAGAGTCAATTATAGCTGAGTTATAAGAAGCCATCTCGATAAGCATAGCTTGATTAATGTACTCAGCATGGATTCAAAAGAGAGGCCGGTCTTGTCTAACTAATTTTTTAAAACTTTCTTCAGTAAAGCTTTTGAGGTGTTGACCACAATAAAGAATTTGATATTATTTACTTAGATTTTAGTAAGGCTTTTGATAGAGTTCCGCACCTAGACTGTTAAAGAAAGTGGCACCCCATGGCATTGGGGGGGAAAGTGCTTCGTGGATCGAGTCATGGCTCACTGACAGGAAGCAGAGAGTGTCCATAAATGGGTTAAATCCGAGTGGGGATCTGTAACAAGTGGCGTTCCACAGGGATCAGTCTTGGGCCCGTTGTTGTTTATAATATATATCAATGATTTGATGAGGGAATTACTAGTGATATGAGCAAATTCGCCGATGACACAAAGATAGGTAGGATAATTGATTCAAACGTAGATGTTAGGGAACTTCAGGAGGATTTAAACAAACTCTATTCTTGGTCAGAAAAGTGGCAGATGCAGTTAATGTAGATAAGTGCAAGGTTCTGAAGCTTGGAGTCCCCAAAACCCCTAGTACTTATAAATTAAATGATGTAGAACTTAGCCATACGATTGCGAAAAGGACTTGGGGGTTATGGTGAGCAGCAACCTTAAACCAAGACAGAATGCCTAAGCGTACGTAAAAGGCAAATAGATTACTGGGATTTATATCAAGAAGTGTAAGCAACAGAAGTCCAGAGGTCATACTGCAGCTTTATCTCATTAGTAAGGCCTCACCTTGATTATGCAGCTCAGTTCTGGTCTCCTTTATTACAAAATGGACATAAATTCGTTTGAAAACATTCAGCGTAGGATGGGCTAAATTAATACATAGCATCAGAAATCTTCCTTATGAAGAAGATTGAGACTTTTTAAGTTACATTCACTTGTTAGACGAAGAATGAGGGGAGACCCGATCGAAGTGTATAAGTGGAAGATTGGTATTAATAAAGGGGATATTTAAAAAGGTCTTGAGGATGTTCTCCAAGAGGAGAAAACCCCCAGTAATGGATTTAAATTAGATAAGTTTAGATTTAGAAAGGACATAGGAAAGTATTGGTTTGGAAAAAAGGGTAGTTGATGAGTGGAAAAGTCTACCCAGTTGGGTTATTGAGGCTAGGACTTTGGGTAGTTTCAAATCTAGGTTGGATAAGTTTCATGAGTGGGAAGGGTTGGATTTGAGTGGGACTTTCACACAGAGCTTATTTTTTTGGGGAGCATTGAAAATTGGGTTGGGTAAAAAGTTTTTTTTAGTGGGATGAATTGTAAAGGACCTGCCTAGTATGGGCCAGCGGCCCCCTGCAGTGTTCCTCCTTTTATGTTCTTATGTTCTTTATATATATATATAATTATATATATTTTATTATATATATATATTTTATATTATATATTTATATATATATATATATATATTTTATATATAATGTATATATGTATATATATATATACATATATTTTATTATATATATTATATATATATATATATATATATTATATTAATATTATATATATATATATTATATATATATATATATATATATACAAATATATGTTTTACATGTACACAGTGAGTGATTGAGTGCACGTGGAGACAGAAATACAGTGCAGAAACGTTCTGTTCATTTCGATCTTTAACTACGACCATTATCAGTAGAGAGGAGGACGTCTAGGTTTTTGTACATAAGCAAATGGGGCCTATGTGTGTGTTTAGGAGGTGTAGGCCGAGTAGATTTTGCTTTGACGATAGTAGATTAGCTGAATGCAAGACCTATTGACCCACTTGGCAGGTCCTTCTCAAACTCAACCCTGCTGGGCAGGCTCCCTTGAAGTCCATCCTGTGAAGCTTACGCCAGCAGGTGGAAGATTGCCACCTTGTTTAACGTGACAGTATGTTCAGGTGGTTGAACTGTGACTTGATTTCTACCATCACGTCAGTAAATCATATCAGTTTTGATGCCTTGAAACTGCCTTTACTGACGTGTGTGTGTGTATTTTCATGTTCACTATTTTCAGCAATATCCCAGTTTATTGTATGTCGGTGTGTTCTGAGGTGGAAACATAAACACTTAAGCAGTATAATGTGATCCTTTATTGACAACGTTTCGCCCACGCAATGGGCTTTATCTTCCTATATATAGGATGGGAATGCTAGGTCAAGTGGAGAAAGCTGCATGTGACAATCTTCCGAGTAGATAGTCTAAAAATTCGGGTAGCTTTTAAAAGAGATTGGATAAGTATATGAGTAGATCTTCTGCAGTGTTCCTCCATTCTTATGTTCTTATGTGGGGACAGTGATGAAGAAGTTTCTTGGCGAGGGGTTCAGTTATGTTATAGAAGCCGTTGTTCTGGTTGAAGTTGTTGGATATACAGATAAGTGATGATTCCAGAATTCTTCGGTATTGAGTGCTGTCTTCTCTGGCGATAAGTCTTGTGTTTCTGTAGTTGATTAAATGGTTGTGTGTTTCGGTGTTGAACACAGGCATTCTTTGAATCATCAGATCTGCCTGTGTACTGGTGTTCTGAAATACGTGTTTGGAGATCTCTGGATGTGTCGCCGACGTATAATTTGCTGCAGTCATTACAAATGGATTGAAGCTTGTCTTGTCTATCACTGGTAGTGTCCTTGATGCTGGTGGATGTGGAGGTAGATACTAGGAATGAGGTTTTGGAGATATTGGAAACGTGTTTGGCAATGAAGTTGGTGGGGAGGACTATGTGTCTCTTCTCTGGGTGTGTTGAAGATGTTTAATGCCCATCATCTGCAGTCTGTATTAAAGTGACGAGGATAGTGAAGGTTAGAAAAGAGAGTATTCTTCTTCAAGGAACTCACTCCTGCAAATTCTAAGTGCAAGTAGGAAAAAGCCTATAATTACACCACGTTTAGTTTTGGTGTCGTGGTGAGAGTAGAAGTGCAGAAGATCGTGTTGGCTGGTAGGTTTCCGATAGACTTTAAAACGAAGTTCGTGGTCAGCTTTGCAGAGAAGAACATCGAGGAAAGCGAGAGTGTTGTCGACTTCTTCTTCAAGTGTGAACTGGACTGAGGTCTCGATCTGGTTGAGGTTGTGTTGGAGAGCTTGAACGTTGAAGCGTCTGGGAGTTATGACGAGAATGTCGTCAACATAACGGAGCCAGGTGACATAAGAGGGAATAATAGTGGAGAAACGCTCGGCTTCCAGATCTTCCATGTATAGGTTCGTCAGGACGGCACTAAGTGGCGAACCCATGGGTAGTCCGAAATTCTGCTGAAAGAGGTGATTTTAGAAAGAGAAACAGGTAAAGCCAACATATAGTTCAAGAAGATCGATGAAATAGGAAGATCAAAGGAATCGTCAATTTTCCTGCGTAAGAGATCAATGGCTTGTGTAGTAGGTACTTTGGTGAATAGGGAAGATTACGTCCAGGCTAGAGAGATTCTTGTTCCTGATGTTGATGTTTCTACGTTCACATCCACCACCATCAAGGACATTACCAGTGATAGACAAGACAAGCTTCATTCCTCTGCAGGGGTATACACAATCCCTTGTAATGACTGCAACAAATTATACGTCGGCGAAACATCCAGAGACCTCCAAACACGTATTTCAGAACACCAGTATGCAGGCAGATCTGATGATTCAAAGAATGCCTGTGTTCAACACCGAAATTCACACAGCCATTTAACCAACTACAGAAACACAAGACTTATCGCCAGAGAAGACAACACTCAATACCGAAGAATCCTGGAATCATCACTTTTTGTATATCCAACAACTTCAACCAGAACAACGGCTTCTGTAACATAACTGAACCCCTCGCCAAGAAACTTCTTCATCACTATCCCACATAAGAACATAAGAATGGAGGAACACTGCAGAAGATCTACTCATATACTTATCCAATCTCTTTTAAAAGCTACCAAGTTTTTAGACTATCTACTCGGAAGATTGTCACATGCAGCTTTCTCCACCTGACCCAGCATTCTAATCCTATAAATACTCACGTATGTTTCACCCAGGTAGATCTGTTTGTGACTTGATAAAGCCCAGTGTGGGCGAAACGTTGTCAATAAATGATCACATTATACTGCTTAAGTGTTTATATTTCCATTGTGTCGGTATTGTATACCATTTATTTAGATCGTGTTCTGAGGTGTTGGAACAAGACAGTAGCTCCTTGTTCCAAGTTCAATGATCTTTTCTGTTCAACAATCCTGTCTCACCTCTGTAGACAAGACTTCAGTCTTCGCAAGGAATTCAAAATTCTCCAGATCTCTTATCAGTTGGTGTTTTTTTTTATGCTCTCCAGTGAAACAATTATTTATATTGTGATAAGAAAAAATTTAATGGCTTCTCGTGTTCTTTTTGTCCTGTGTGTGTCCGTGAAATGGAATGAGTTGTCTGTCTTCTGGTATGTTACTTTTGCTTAATGAACTTTCCTGGTGTATGTACTCACCTAATTGTGGATGCATTGGTAGAGTCATAGCTCCTGACTCGCCTTTTCATTGGTCGCTATTAGGTCACTTACACCCTGCTCTGTGAACTTCATCATACCTCTTCTTAAGGTTATGTATATGGATCCTGCCTCCACCACCTCACTTTCCAGACTGTTCCACTGCCTGACAACTCTGTGATTGAAGACATGCTTCGTAACATCCTTGTGATTCATCTGTGTCTTCAGCTTCCAACTGTGACCCCTTGTTGCTGAGTCCCATCTCTTTGACTCCTCCGAGTATTCAGTTTCAAACTGTGACCCCGTGTCGTTGTCTCATCTCTGTAACATCTTATCTCTGTCCACCTTTTCGATTCCTCTCAGTATTTTATGTTGTTATCATGTCCCCTCCCCCTGTCCCTGGCAATATAAACACAAATGCAGTATAATGTGATCCTTTATTGACTACGTTTCGCCCACACAGTGGGCTTTTTCAAGTCACAAACAGAACTACCTGGGGTGGAAGGAACGCGAGTATTTATAGTCCGGCTGAGGTCAGGTGAAGAATGCTGCATCTGATGATGTACCGAGTTGGGTTGTAGAGTCTAAAAACTTGGGTAGCTTGGAAAGGAGACTGGACAAGTTTGTGAGCAGACCTTCTACAGTGTTCTTATGTGGGATAGCGATGAAGAAGTTTCTTGGCAAGTGGTTCAGCTATGTTATAGAAGCCACTATTCTGGTTGAAGTTGTCGGATATAGAAATAAGTGATGATTCCAGGATTCTTCGGTATTGGGTGTTGTCTTCTGTGGCGATAAGTCTTGAGTTTCTGTAGTTTATCAAGTGGTTGTGTGAATTACGGTGTTGTACGCATGCATTCCTTGTGTCGTCAGACCTGCTTGCGTATTGGTGTTCTGAAATACGTGTTTGGAGGTCCCTTGATGTTTCGCCCACGTATAACTTGTTGCAGTCATTACAAGGGATTATGTATACCCCTGCAGAGGATGGAGGCTTGTCCTGCCTACTACTGGTGATGTCCTTGATGGTCGTGGTTGTGGAGGTAGATACTTGGAATGATGTTTTGGCAAAGATGTTGGAAACATGTTTGGCAATGGAGTTGGTGGGAAGGACTATGTATCTCTTCTCGGCAGTGTCTTCTCTGGGTGTGTTGAAGATGTTTAATGCTCGTCGTCTGCAGTCTCTGATGAAGTGACGAGGATAGTGGAGTTTGGAAAATACCTGTTCAATTATAGTGCATTCAATCCAGTTCACACTTGAAGAAGAGGTCGACAACACTCTTCCTTTCCTTGATGTTCTACTCTGCAAAGCTGACCACGAACTTCGTTTTAAAGTCTATCGAAAACCCACCAACCAAAACGATCTTCTCCACTTCTACTCTCACCACGACACCAAAACCAAACGTGGTGTAATTATAGGCTTCTTCCTGCGTGCACTCAGAATCTGCAGCAACGAGTTCCTTGAGGAAGAATGCACTATAATTGAACAGGTATTTTCCAAACTCCACTATCCTCGTCACTTCATCAGAGACTGCAGACGACGAGCATTAAACATCTTCAACACACCCAGAGAAGACACTGCCGAGAAGAGATACATAGTCCTTCCCACCAACTCCATTGCCAAACATGTTTCCAACATCTTTGCCAAAACATCATTCCAAGTATCTACCTCCACAACCACGACCATCAAGGACATCACCAGTAGTAGGCAGGACAAGCCTCCATCCTCTGCAGGGGTATA
Organism: Cherax quadricarinatus; assembly: GCF_026875155.1. NCBI lineage: Eukaryota > Metazoa > Arthropoda > Malacostraca > Decapoda > Parastacidae > Cherax > Cherax quadricarinatus. The sequence continues at coordinate 30,965,212 of NC_069451.1, read as the reverse complement.
CATAATCCCTTGTAATGACTGCAACAAGTTATACGTGGGCGAAACATCAAGGGACCTCCAAACACGTATTTCAGAACACCAATACGCAAGCAGGTCTGACGACACAAGGAATGCATGCGTACAACACCGTAATTCACACAACCACTTGATAAACTACAGAAACTCAAGACTTATCGCCACAGAAGACAACACCCAATACCGAAGAATCCTGGAATCATCACTTATTTCTATATCCGACAACTTCAACCAGAATAGTGGCTTCTATAACATAGCTGAACCACTTGCCAAGAAACTTCTTCATCGCTATCCCACATAAGAACACTGTAGAAGGTCTGCTCACAAACTTGTCCAGTCTCCTTTCCAAGCTACCCAAGTTTTTAGACTCTACAACCCAACTCGGTACATCATCAGATGCAGCATTCTTCACCTGACCTCAGCCGGACTATAAATACTCGCGTTCCTTCCACCCCAGGTAGTTCTGTTTGTGACTTGAAAAAGCCCACTGTGTGGGCGAAACGTAGTCAATAAAGGATCACATTATACTGCATTTGTGTTTATATTGCCATTGTGTCGGTATTTTATACCATTTATTTCCCCCTGTCCCTCCTGTCCTCAAGTGTCGTCAGGTCAATTTCCCTTAACCTCTCCTCGTAGGATATGTCCCTTAGCTCTGGGACTAGTCTCGTTGCAAACCTTTGCACTTTCTCTAATTTCCTGACGTGCTTGCACATGTGTGGGTTCCAAACTGGAGCTGCATACTCTAATATGGACCTGACGTACACGGTGTACAGGGTCCTGAACGACTCCTTCCTGAAATGTCGGAAAGCTGTTCTTAGGTGTGTATGCGTATGTGTGTGTGTGTGTGTGTGTGTGTGTGTGTGTGTGTGTGTGTGTGTGTGTGTGTGTGTGTGTGTGTGTGTGTGTGTGTGTGTACTCACCTAATTGTGGTTGCAGAGGACGAGACTCAGCTCCTGGCCCCGCCTCTTCACTGAACGCTACTAGGTCGTCTCTCTCCCTGCTCCATGAGCTTTATCATACCTCGTCTTAAAGCTATGTATGGTTTCTTCCTCCACTACATCACTCGCCAGACTGTTCCACTTCCTGACAACTCTATAACTGAAGAAATACTTCCTAACATCCCTGTGACTCATCTGAGTCTTCAACTTCCAAGTGTGACCCCATGTTTCTGTGTCCCATCTCTGGAACATCCTGTCTCTGTCCACCTTGTCTATTCCCCGCAGTATTTTGTATGTCGTTATCATGTCTCCCCTGACCCTCCTGTCCTCCAGTGTCGTCAGGCCGATTTCCCTTAACTGGGCTTTTGGTCTAACACCGTACATTCTCTGGCTCCTGCATTTTGCGCCCTTGTTCACCGTGCTGTACACTTACACAACTGTACATAGTGTAAATAGTGTGCATGTTGTAAATACCAGCTTGTCTACTTGGTGAAGGTATTACAAGTCATGTACTGTTATTGAGTTTAGACTTCTGAAGTTCGATCCCATCATGACCAGGTGTGCAGGGCATACTACACCTGTGTTCTTAATATGGGAGCTCTGTCCGGGAGCTGGAGCTCGTTTTAATATCGTTAAGATTGTCTTATGCATCACTTTCAGCATTGAGTGTATCCTGCAAGTTGTACTGTGCAATTGTTGCGTCTTACGTGTATTGCAAACAGCATATTGTTATGCCACCAACACGTGTTAGAAGACAGGTGTTTGAGTATACCCTCCAAAATTTGCCCTGACTATCTGTACAGAGGCTGCTGCCGAATTGCTCGTTCCATTGGTATGTAATATCAAGGAACTCTTATTGCTGCACAGCTTCGTGAAAGTATTTGTGACAAATTAAAGGCTGAAGCGAGTAACATGGCGCACCAAACTGAGATGTCTACTGCTACAGGAGTTGTTAATCATCGATGTCCGCTTCAGTTCCCTCGTAATGTGGGAGGGCTAACACTAGAGCAGTCAGACCAGCAGTTTCCTAAAGCAGGTGGTGAATCAGGTTTGTCTCAGGGCGAGGCAGCTTCATTGGCACTCAGGATGGCCAAACCCAACCTTGAAACGACTAGAGAACAACGTGTATTTGTCAAAGAGGAGTTCGATAGAGAGGAGAGGAGGCAGTTTCACCAGTGTGTGTTGTTCATAATGAGCCTGAAGAATTTTTCAAGGATTTTGAAAATCTAGCTAATGCTTAAGGTGGTGACCCCCGTGGCCTGGCTGGCGAGGCTATCGTTTCACATACGGAGGGTCCAGATTCGATTCCCGGCGGGGTAGAAACACTTTGACGTGCTTCCTTATACCTGTTGCCCTGTTCACCTAGCAGCAAGTAGGTACCTGGGAGTTAGTCCACCGGTGTGGGTGGCATCCTGGGGACAAGATTGAGGACCCCCAATGGATGTAAGACAGACAGTGGTATAAACCTTGGTAATAAATACCGACAAGTTGGTTTAGAAAGACACGTAAGCAAACACTATAACATATTTATTAGAAAACGTTTCGATCCTGGGACCTTGATCACTTCTAACATACAGAGGTAGAAAGACATTATATATATAGGCGGAGAGTGAGATGTGACGCACGTGACCTGAGGAATGTCATAAGAACATAATACTTAAGCAGCACCAACCCAACAACACAGGAGTCACATGATTTCATCGTCTACTGGTCCTCATCATAGGCAGAGGTTGTTTTGATAAAGACCTGCCTCGCATGGGCCAGTAGGCCTTCTACAGTGTTCCTCCATTCTTATGTTCTTATGACATTCCTCAGGTCACGTGCGTCACATCTCACTCTCCGCCTATATATATAATGTCTTTCTACCTCTGTATGTTAGAAGTGATCAAGGTCCCAGGACCGAAACGTTTTCTAATAAATATGTTATAGTGTTTGCTTACGTGTCTTTCTAAACCAAGACAGACAGTCCTTGATGATGCACTGATTTTCTTGGGTTATCCTGTGTGGCTAACCCTCCAGGGTTAAAAATCCGAACGAAATCTTATCCTATCTTAAGGTGGCCAGTGGAACACTGGGCAGCACTTATACATCATTTTACGGAAAAGAGCAGGAGCTCACATCTGGTCTGGATAACGAGGACTTCGCTAATCAGTAATTCTTGATGCATATCTGTGTATTTCCCTCAAGTGTAAGAGAGAATTTAAATTCTCTCTTAGCTGCGCCAGTCTCATACAGGATTTGCTCGCGAGCAGTTGAAGAATTTAACAAAGCGGTACAAGGTCTTTGGTGTTACTTATTCTAGTAAGTTAGTACAACTTATCCTGCTGGATAATTTGCCTTTATTGGAACTGCAATAGAAGCAGCCAGGCTTGCTGACACATTTGAAGCCAACATCTCCTTGTTCCAGCGGTCTAATCCTTCTACCCAACAGCCTGGTATGAGCAGAGATCGTTGTGGACGGACCCCTGACGGGAGAACAAAGTGGGAAGTTGATGTGAACATCGACGTCAGCCACACAGTATGGTGAACAACGATGTCAGTCACAACAACGACGTCAGCCACACAGTCAGTATGGTGAGCAACGACGTCAGTCACACAGTATGGTGAAAAACGATGTCAATCACAACAACGACGTCAGCCACACAGTCAGTATGGTGAGCAACGACGTCAGTCACACAGTATGGTGAACAACGATGTCAGCCACACAGTCAGAATGGTGAACAACGTCAGCCACACAGTATGGTGAACAACAACGTCAGCCACACAGTCAGTATGGTGAACAACAACGTCAGCCACACAGTCAGTATGGTAAACAACGACGTCAGCCACACAGTCAGTATGGTAAACAACAACGTCAGCCACACAGTCAGTATAGTGAATGAGTGTACTTCAGTGGTTAGTGAGGTTGAAGGTACCACTGATTCCCCTGCTAATCAAGGTAAGAATATTTTAATAGTAGGAGATTCTCAGATAAGATATATGGACCGTGCATTTTGTAACAGAGACAGAAAGGTCAGACAGAGTGTGCCTTCCTGGAGCTGGTGTTGGTGATATAGTCAGCAGGTTGGATAACACTATGGCAGGTAATGGGAACAAGCCCATTATCTGTCTTAGTGCTGGGGGTAATGACACTGGGAAGGGCTGGAGAGAGGAGCTGCTGGATAAGTACAGGTCAGTCACAGAAGTAGTTAGGTCTAGGGGAGGGATCCCAGTCATATGTAGCATCTTGCCTAGAAAGGGGGTGGGCAATGAATGGATGTCTAGGGCAATTGGTATAAATCGCTGGCTAGACAGGTACGGCAAGGAACTTGCAATCCCAATCTTTGATAACTGGGACCTATTCTTTGGCAAACGTGATATGTATGCAAGGGATGGGGTTCATCTCTCTGGGGATGGAGCGGTTGCACTAGCCAATTCAATTGAGAGGGTAATTGATGACTTGTCTAGGAATTTAAACTGATAGATTATAGAGGTATGGGTGTTTGTGGGAAACAATCAGGCATTAGGGTTAAAAACAGCAGTTATTACCGGGATACCTCAGGGATATGTTTAAAAGACAATATTCAAAATAAAGTTGCTAGTAATGGTAAATCAATTGATCAACAAACAAAGAAAGATAGTAGAGGGCAACGAGTGACTAGCTTTCTTAAGGTTTACTAAACAAATAGTAGGAGTCTAAGAAATAAGATAGATGAGCTAAGATTACTTGCAAGTGCAGATAATATAGATATTATTGGTGTAACAGAGACCTGGTTCAACCTGAAATATAGAGAAATGCCTTCTGAATGCAACATACAGGGTTATAAACTATTCCACACTGATTTGGGTCAACAGGAAGGGGGGGAGGTGGCGATGTATGTCAGAGAAAATTTAAATTGTTTTCTTAGACATGATATAAGATTAGAAACATGGAGCACAGAATCTGTTTGGCTCCAGTTTCTCGAGGGTCGTGACAAATTAATTTTGGCTGTGATTTATAGGCCCCCAAACCTTGGTAGGGAGTGCAGTAAGCTGTTATGGGACGAAATTCATAAGGCATCTAGATATGAAAATGTTGTGATAATGGGAGATTTTAACTTTAGACAAATTTATTGGAACAATATGACAGGAAATCTTGAGTCTAGTGACTTTCTTGACACGGTTCAGGATTGCTTTTTAGAACAGGTTGTGACAGAACCAACTAGAGGAAACAATCTGCTTGACTTGGTTCTTGCCAACAAAGAATCACTAATTAATAATCTTGAGGTTAATGATGAGCTTGGGGAAAGTGATCACAAATCACTTAGTTTCAATATATCATGGAATTACTCAGATAACTGCAATCAATTATTATTATCACACTGGCCGATTCCCACCAAGGCAGGGTGGCTCGAAAAAGAAAAACTTTCACCATCATTCACTCCATCACTGTCTTGCCAGAAGGGTGCTTTACACTACAGTTTTCAAACTGCAACATTAACACCCCTCCTTCAGAGTGCAGGCACTGTACTTCCCATCTCCAGGACTCAAGTCTGGCCTGCCGGTTTCCCTGAACCCCTTCATAAATGTTACTTTGCTCACACTCCAACATAACGTCAAGTATTAAAAACCATTTGTCTCCATTCACTCCTATCAAACACGCTCACGCATGCCTGCTGGAAGTCCAAGCCCTTTGCACACAAAACCTCCTTTACCCCCTCCCTCTAACCTTTCCAAGGCCGACCCCTACCCCACCTTCCTTCCACTACAGACTGATACACTCTTGAAGTCATTCTGTTTCGCTCCATTCTCTCTGCATGTCCGAACCACCTCAACAACCCTTCCTCAGCCCTCTGGACAACAATTTTGGCAATCCCGCACCTCCTCCTAACTTTCGAACTACGAATTCTCTGCATTATATTCACACCACACATTGCCCTCAGACATGACATTTCCACTGCCTCCAGCCTTCTCCTCGCTGCAATATTCATCACCCATGCTTCACACCCATATAAGAGCGTTGGTAAAACTATACTCTCATACATTCCCCTCTTTGTCCTTCCCCTCTTTGCCTCCAAGGACAAAGTTCTTTGTCTCCACAGACTCCTAAGTGCACCGCTCACCAATCAAATCTCTGTCCCAGATTTTCGCTTGGCCGACTTTATGGGACTGAAAAATTACCTGGGTGGGCTAAATTGGGATGTCCTGACTATGGGTCAGGTAGGTGATCTTGGTTGCCAATATGTCGTTTTTCAGAGCATAGTTCTAGCTGCCCAGACAACCTTTTGTTCCGAGTAGGGAAATTACATCTAACAAAAATGATCCCAAATGGATGAACAATAGTTTAAAACATCTCATTGGTCAAAAGAGAGGCATATATAGGCGTATCAAAAGAGGGATGGGCAGTTAAGAAATCAATATATTCAGTTGAAGAGAGAAATAAAGAAAGGAATAAGAACAGCAAAAAGGGATTATGAGGCAAAGGTCGCAAGGGATTCAAAGACTAATCCATAAGGGTTCTTTCAGAAGTAAGATTAGGGACAAGATTGGCCCACTTAAGAGTAACTCTGGTCAGATCACTGACAGTGATAAGGATATGTGTGAAATTCTCAATACCTACTTCCTCTCAGTTTTTACCCAAGAAAATACTAGCGATATTTCTGAAGAAAAATAGCTTATGTAAAACAGGACGATAAACTATGCACGATTGCGGTAACTAGTGACATGGTCCTCAGACAAATAGAGAAACTAAAACCTAACAAATCCCCAGGCCCTGATGAACTGTTTGCAAGGGTGTTAAAGGAATGTAAAGAGGAACTTACCATACCTTTGGCTAATCTTTCTACCATATCACTACAAACTGGCATAGTGCATGGTAAGTGGAAAATGGCAAATGTAATACCTATTTACAAGGCATGTGACAGGTCCTTGGCTTCGAACTATAGGCCAATAAGCCTTACCTCCATAGTGGGAAAATTTATGGAATCAATAATTGCCGAAGCAATTCATAGCCATCTTGATAGGCACAGACTGATTAATGAATCTCAACACGGTTTTACAAAGGGGCGTTCCTGTCTTACGAATTTACTAACTTTTTTTACTAAGGTGTTTGAGGAGGTAGATCATGATAATGAATATGATCTTGTGCATATGGACTTCAGTAAGGCTTCCGATAGAGTTCCACACCAGAGGCTATTGAGGAAACTTAAGGCACACTAAATAGAAGGAGAAATTTTTTTCTGGGTAGAGGCGTGGCTGACAAATAGGCAGCAGAGAGTTTGCATAAATGGGGAGAAATCAGAATGGGGGCACGTCACAAGCGGTGTTCCTCAGGGGCCAGTGTTGGGCCCGTTGTTGTTCACAATTTACATAAACGACATAGATGAGGGAATAAATAGCGACATAAGCAAATTTGCTGATAACACCTAAATAGGCCGTTCAATTCATTCTAATGAGGACACTTGAGCACTCCAGGATGATTTGAATAGACTGACGCAATGGTCGGAGAAGTGGCCGATGCAGTTTAATATTGACAAATGCAAAGTTCTAAACGTTGGGCAGTTAAATAACCATGCCACATATAAACTAAATAATGTAGATCTTAATACTACTGATTGCGAAAAGGATTTAGGAGTTCTGGTTAGCAGTAATCTAAAACCAAGACAACAGTGCATTAGTGTTCGCAATAAAGCTAACAGAATTCTTGGCTTCATATCTAGAAGTATAAATAATAGAAGTCCTCAGGTTATTCTTCAACTCTATATATCCTTGGTTAGGTCTCATTTAGACTATGCTGCTCAGTTCTGGTCACCGTATTACAGAATGGATATAATTGCTCTGGAAAACGTACAGAGGAGAATGACAAAGATGATCCCATGTATCAGAAATCTTCCCTATGAGGATAGACTGAGGCCCTGAATCTGCACTCTCTCGAAAGGCGTAGAATTAGGGGGATATGATCGAGGTGTATAAATGGAATACAGGAGTCAATAAAGGGGATGTAAATAGTGTGCTGAAAATTTCCAGCCAAGACAGGACTCGCAGCAAAAAAATCAGATTCAGGAAGGATATAGGAAAGCACTGGTTTGGTAATAGAGTTGTGGATGAGTGGAACAAACTCCCGAGTACAGTTATTCAGGCTAAAACGTTGTGTAGTTTTAAAAATAGGTTAGATAAATACATGAATGGGTGTGGGTGGGTGTGAGTTGGACCTGACTAGCTTGTGCTGTTGGGTCTTGTGCCGTGCTCCATCCTTGAGTGGAGGTGACCAGACTGGGTAGGTCATTGGGCTAATCCGGGGGGGGGGTCATTGGGCTAATCCGGGGGGGTCATTGGGCTAATCCGGGGGGGGTCATTGGGCTAATCCGGGGGGGGGGACATGGACCTGCTCTGCATGGGGTCAGTAGGCCTGTTGCAGTGTTCCTTCTTTCTTATGTTCTTATGTATCAGCCACAAAGTCAACAGGGAATACAATATTCAGAGCTTCTTGTTTCCACAGCCTCAAAACTGGTCATATAGAGCACCAATGCCCCAAGTTATTTAACTTAGCGGTTAGTGGTAAGTTAAACTGCCCCCCCGCCCCCCCAACCTTCTGGGAAAATCAATGTTTTAGTTAAAAATAACCAGTAAGAGATCAATGATTACATGACCCCCTTTTATAGTAAATGCCATATATCCCTTGATGAGAATGACAGTAAAATTGAGGTATCCACCGTCAGGGATACCGAGGGACCACTACCAATTTCTCAGACTTCAATAAACTCCGAGTTATTAGAAGCTTTTTGGGAGCTGTATTCTCGGTTCCTTTGCATGAAAATATATGAGATATTTAACTACAGGTGCATCCAAGAGATTCCCCATGGAAGGTGGCGTGTTATTGTTAGGCAATAATATTCTTAAGTGTACAAAATGTCCAGAATCCAGAGTGACTACTGAGACTTCTTCTCCGATGATGACCATAACTCGGGCAATGTTTCTAGAGGTGTCCGGTGAGAATGTTGACCTATGTTTGGAGGACTCGGATCTGGGGCTAGACACATTATTTTATGAGGAAAACTAGCTAGGGCCTTGTAAATTTAGTGAAAAGTCCCTGATCAAGCCGTCCTGTTCCGTGGTCCCTGGATTGCCGGATACCTGTTTCCATGCCCGACGGTCTGTCCTTTCGGAAAGAGCGAAGGGATCCTTCCTTAAACTTTGCTTTTAAGACTGCCAGATCACCCAGTTAAATATGAAATTAAAAGCAACCTGCTAGTATGCTATAAACCTGGTATGGAGGAAAGGGAAAACACAAAATTAGATAGACTGCTAGTTCCTAAGAAATTCAGGTCTCACATCCCCAATATAGCTCACAATTCCTCTTTAGGAGGTCATTTGGGGATTACTAAAACCCTTTATGGAATATTAAAAGTTTTTTGGGGGCCAGGTATAAGGCGAGATGTGTGGAGTCACATCTGTTCTTGTAGAGAATATCAAAAGTTAGGTAAACCTGGACATTCCATTAGACTCGCACCACCTCATCCCAGACCTGTGGATGCAGAACCTTTGCTGAGTTGCTTATTGACTGTGTGGGACGATTACCAAAAGAAAAGTCAGGTAACCAGTATTTGTTCACAATCATGGACACAGCTACTAGGTATCCGGAAGCAGTCCTAAGGCCATTCTTAAAGCTCTTGCTAGGTTTATTTCCTATTTTGGCATTCCAAAATCTGTCCAAGGCACTAATTTTACAGGAAAATCATTCAGAGAGGCTTAACTAGGCTGGGTGTTAATCGCCAACTATCCACCACCTTTCATTCTCATTCCCAAGGCGACTTGGAAACTTTTCACTAAACTTTAATAACTATGATGAGGACCTTTTGTATGCAATTTTCTGCGGTTTGGGATGAATCTCCTCCTCTGTGTCTGTTCGCAATGCGAGAAACTGTGCAGGAATCAACAAGGTACAATCCAGTTGAGCTAATCTTTGTGCACAATGTGAGAGGTACCTTACGAGTGTTCACGGAAGGATGGATTAGAGAAGACACCTGCAAAACACTCTACGATGCTTCTTCAAGGTTCCAGGTGGCCTGTCAGTTAAATAAGGCTAACTTAAAGTCTGCTAAGCACAGCATGAAATAGAGGTATGACAGAAATGCTAAGTTTTGCTCCTTTAACCCAGGAGACCAGGTGCTGATCCAGGAATCTGTACCTGGTCACACCTTAAAAACCAGATTTATGGAACCAATGCAAATAATTAGTAAAAATTTTTATTTCAATTATATGGTAGCCCCCTCTTGATAAGCCCATGGCAAGTAAAGTTTACTACATTAATCAGATTAAAGCCTTCTATGACACACCTAAAGTCCCAATAATGACTGTCCTCCACCTCTATAGACGACCCTGATCCTTTGCACACAATTCTGCAGATTCGGATTAAGCTCTCTAACTCAATCCTACTCCAGGACCCTCGCTCCATTTGATCTATAGATCAAATATAAACTTTAACTACTCTCCTAGAAACTTATCCTGGCATCTTTTAGGATGTTCCAAAAGATTGCACCCTAGGATATCATGATGTTGATGTTGGAGCTGCTAAACCTGTTAAACTCTCCTCCTACAGTTAATCCTGAAAAACGGAGGCTACTTCAGTCTGAAAAACTGGAGGAGTTCAGTCTGTGGGCTTCACTGTGCATCCTTGTTAAAAAGTCTGATGGGCGATTCAGGATGTGTACAGACTACGTAAGGTGAATGAAGTCACATTCTGGATGTTACCCTCTGCCACATTTGGATGATGTACTGGACTTTGTGGGTAAGGCAACTTTTGTTTCCAGACTTGACCTCCTTAAAGGTTACTACCAGGTACATTTAACAGATAAAGCGAAGGAGATTTCTGCCTTCAAAAATCCAGGAGGACATTATCAATATACTGTGACCCCATTTGGAATGCGAACCTCACCTGCCACATTTCAGTAGCTGAGCTATCAGACTATTAAAGGACCTGAAGGCACGGCAGCATATCTGGATGATATAGTAATAGTTTCCGACACATGAAGTCAACATGATCCCGACTTAAAGCTCTCTTTGAGAGGTTCAGAAGCTTTCATCTAACAGTTAACCTGTGTAAATCATCTTTTGGCCAATCTACTATTACTTTCTTGGGCCATGAAGTGGATAGTGGTAAAGTGGCCCCTCAATTTACTAAGGTCCTAGCTATTAAGAATTTTAGGAATTACAGGTTTCTATAAGTGTTTTTGTAGGAACTTTGCAGTTGTAGTAGCCCCTCCCCTCACCTCACCAGTAAAAAAGAAAAATTTTTGAAGATTGAGACACTTGTGCAATGTATGGGAATCTTTTTTGAGGAAACGTTTCGCCACACAGTGGCTTCATCAGTCCAATACAAAGCAGAAAGGTGTAAAGAGAGGAGGAGTTTGAGTTAATCAGTACCTCAGCCTGGACTGATTACCTGAAACTCCTCCTCTCCTTACACCTTTCTGCTTTGTATTGGACTGATGAAGCCACTGTGTGGCGAAACGTTTCCTCAGTAAAGATTCTCATATGGTGCACAAATGTCTCAGTCTTTAACTTGTCGGTTTTTTAAACCATTTATCGCAGAACAATTTTTGTTGGACCCTAGACTGCCAAGAGGCATTTAATCATGCTATGCGTTTATTATATACTGTACACATTCTCTTGTCTCCAGATTTTTCAAAACCTTTTGTGTTGCAGGTTGAGGCCTGTGAGTCAGGGGTTGAGGCAATAATATTACTACAAGCATCCAAGGAGGAATATTTGCAGCCTGTGGTGTACTACTCAGCCAGGTAGCAAGCCCTAGCCCTGATACCTGCGCTGGAGCCTTACAACGTCTTCCTGGAGCAATCACGTCATGATCACAACCCTCTTTCCCACTTAAAAGAAGAATCATAGTACACGACTGATAAGGTGGAGACTCAGGCTGCATCCCTACAACCTATTAATTCGCCATATAGTTGGAAAAGATAACGTGTTGGCGGATGCTTCATCCCTTATGTAGCTTAGGTGTGTTAGGGAGCTTATGGGTAGTAAGCTCTATTTTTTCCCTTGTATAAAAATGTTTATTCTAACCATAGAGTTTTTTTTAATGAGGGGACACTTACTACCATCGTCAAGTGTCCTGAACCAATGCTAATTCTACTGTCTGCTGTCTCGCTCTAGGATTGTCTCTTGGAGGTGAACACTAATGAGCTGGATAGGTGAGAGGAACGGCAGTTCCATTATTGTTCAGTGCCATAGTGGTACACTACCCATGGAGGGGGAGGCCTAGTCCTGGCTATTAGAACCGTTTAGGAGTGGGAGTGTGGCATGCTACAAGTATGTTATACTTTATTTGGCGTATGTCACACTCCCATATAAAATGCCTCCCAACCAGAGAACCAGGTGCCAAGGATTTTACGATCAGTAGGAGCCTCATCGTTATGTCAGTGCCTTGGTTCATCTTTCAATCACAGACAAGCCCGACAAAACTGCGAAGAAATGTGATTCACTAGTGAAGCGAGCATTGGCAGACTTGACAGGGCTGCTGGTCTAACACGGTGCATTCTCTGGCTCTTGCCAGAGAATGCACTTACTCTTACACAACTGTACACAATTTAAATAGTATACATTTTGTAAATACCAGCGTGTCTGTTTGGTGAAGGAAATACAAGTCATATGCTGTTGCTGAGTTTTGATTGCTCCACTTTGACCCCATTACGACCAGGTGCGCAGGACATACTACACCTGTGGTCGTAAAAGTTTTTCTTCCAGGATGACTATAAACAATTTTTTTCCCAGGACGAACATGAGCAATATTAGTTTCCTCTTCCAGGATGAACATGACCAAAATTAATTTTTCTTCCAGGATGAGCATAATCAATGCTACCTTTTGTTCCAGGATGAACTACAGCAATATTAGTTTTCTCCCAGAATGACCTAACTCAATGTAAGTAGGGAACAATAAAATAACAGGGTTGTCTTCTAGATTTACTGAAGCTTTGGCGACACTGAAGCAGAAAATATAGATGGCTGAAATATGTGCATAATACATATGTTACACATGTATCTCTGTGGATGTTTAATGTTAGGAACTGTGTGTGTGTCCATGTTGCCAGAATGAGAGTGAGAGAGTAAGAGAGTGAGACTGAAAGTCAGAGAGTGAAAGAGATTAAGAGAGAGAGAGAGAGAGAGAAACATTTATCAAAATATTATTTACAGACATATTAAAGCAAATTGGTCGATAACATGTATATATATATATATATATATATATATATATATATATATATATATATATATATATATTATATATATATATATATATATATATATATTATGTATATAAATAAATTAATAATATATAGTGTGTGTATAATATGTCGTGGTGAATAGGTAAAATTAGCCAATTAGCAAAAATTCATTTAAAATTAAGCCATTTCTAAAATTTTCTCGTATCCGTTTCAATACACATATTTTTTTCATTTATGTTAATGTAAAAAAATAATAATTTTGTACCAAAAGAACCTTAGAAAACTTACCTAACCTTATTATAACAATCACAATTTAATTTAACCTAATTCAACTAAATATATTTTAGATAAGTTTACAATAATCTAATAATAAACAAACACAATGAAATATTTTTTCTCGTTAGCTTCAGAATGATTTTGGGAAAATTATTGCATACACAAGTTCTTGCTTGCCTTATTCAGCAAGAAAAGCTTTGCTATTTAAACCAAAATCGCAAGTTTTACCTATTCGGCACGATATATATATATATATATATATATATATATATATATATATATATATATATATATATATATATATATATATATATATATATATATATATATAATATATATATATATATATTAGTGAAATTCCAAGTGCTCTCGTGATTTCTTACATTATCAAGGAACTGTAAAAATAAAGGATCAACAGGAAGGCACATAAGGACGAGACTACACCTCGGGGTCACCTTACAACACCTGACCTTCTTACGATGTAGGTAGGTTGTCAAGAATCTGTCAAACAGTTTATATTCTACTGGAGCTTTAAGATGTTAACTTGTCTAATGTATTTTAAATTCTTCCCAAATTTTATTAATTATAAATGAATCCAATTTTTATAATCGTAAAGCAATATTTATATTATTTTCAAAAGTATTTTTTTATGAAATTTGATTCTATTATATTTCCCTCGACCATAGACTTGTTTAATATAATTTTCTCAGACTTTCTGAAAATCAATTGGATGGTTAAAATCTTTCACATGAATAAAAAAAAGCATTAGAATCTTTTATATTTCTAATGCTATATTTAAGACTTTTCCCAGTTGGACCATAATAAACTTTATCATATTTTTTACAAGGAATCTTGTAGACATATCCGTCAACATTTCTGGGGGAATTTTTTTTCAAAGATTTTTTACTGCATCAAGATTTATCAATACAACTTTGATTATTAAAAGTCTGAAGTAGAGAAGGTATATCAACCAAGTTTTCCTGGTAAGGGAGAACCAACATATTTTTAATTGAATAAGGTTGTGTGTCTTTTTTTTTTGAACTGTAAAAAGTATTTTTAGCAATTTTAAAAGATTTATCAATACAACTTTGATTATTAAAAGTCTTAAGTAGAGAAGGTATATCAACCAAGTTTTCATGGTAAGGGAGAACCATTTTAAAAGATTTATCAAATAAGTGTTTTGGGTATTTTAGACTATTAGTTATCTCAGAAGTCTTCCAGATTTCTTTATCTATGAACTCTGGGCTGCAAATATCCAGACTTCTCAAAAACATTGATGAGAATACAGAAAGTTTAACTCTGTCTTGATGTGAAAAAAATAGTGTTCTTAGGAACAGTTATTTATTGGTTTTCTGTAAATTTTAAATTTAAGATCATGGTTCCCCTTAATAATTAAAACATCTAGGAAAGGTAATGAGTTATTGTGTTCAAACTCATCAGTAAAATTTATGGAATGCTATAGATTATTTAATTTAACAAGGAAATAATTTACATCTATATTCATAGGCATAAGACATTAAATATGATCAGCATATATATATACCACTCAGCTCTATTGGGAAGGATTTTGTTATGCAATCTTGCTTCAAAATATTCCATATACAATTATTACAATGTGGTTAGTTTTGATGTTACGCCTTTGTTTACAAAAGTTCCAATACATGATTTATTAGGTTTCCTGTCTGAATAACTTGTTAATTATGATTTACAATTGCCATTACCTACTATTATTAAACTTGTTAAACTTTGCATTGTTGATACAAAGTTTGTGTTTAATGGCGAGTTTTACACTCAGAAGTTTGGTATGACAATGGGAAATCCTCTCTTACCTGTCCTTAGTAATTTGTAAATGGAATATTTTGAAACAAGATTGCTTAACAAAATCCTTCTTAATAGAACTAATTAATACAAATATGTTGATGATATTTTATTTTTTATGCCTAAGAATATACTTATAAACCATTTCCTTGTTAAATTAAATAATCTAGATAATTTCATAGACTTACTGTTGAGTATGAACAATATAACTCATTTCCTTTTCTAAATGTTTTAATTATTAAGGGGAACCATGATTTAAAATTTACAGAAAACCAACGAATAACTGTTCCTATGTACACAATTATTCTTTACATTTGGTTAGGAACATAAGAATGAAGGAGCACTGCAGAAAGCCTACTGGCCCATACAAGGCAGGTCCTTATCAAAACCACCCCTTCCCAAAGCTACCCAAGAATTTATTCCCGTACCCACGACACCAATCAGTCCCAGTCCCTCCCACTCATATATTTGTCCAATATCTTTTTAAAGCTACCCAGGGTCCTAGCCTCGATCACCCTACTCGGAAGATTGTTCCATATATCGACAACTCTGTTTGAAAACCAGTACTTGCCAATGTCCTTTGTAAGTCTAAATTTATGTAACGTAAATGCATTATTTCGGGTTCTTACCTGATTCGTTATCCTCAGAATTTTACTAATATCATCTTTACTTATGCCAATCATCCTCATATACACTTTGACGATATCTCCTCCTCTCATTCTACGTCTTTGAAGAGAGTGAAGATTCAAGGATCCAAGTCTCTTTTTATATGGGAGATTCTTTATACAGTAAATCATTTTAATCATTCTTCTCCCTATGTTCTCCAGTGAATCTTTATCCATCCTGTAGTTAGGAGACCAAAACTGAGCGGCATATTCTAAGTGAGGCCTCACTAGTCATGTTAGTTAATAGGACACAAGTGCAACTAATGTGACATTTTATTGTGGCAACGTTTCGCTCTGCAGGAGCTTTGTCAAGCCGCTACAAACAATATATGGACACAGAAGGTAAATATAGGCATAGAATGAGGTGTAATACTAGTGGTAGTAGCAGTAGTAATATTTGTAGTAGTAGTAATATTTGTAGTAGTAGTAATATTTGTTGTAGTAGTAGTAGTAGTAATATTTGTAGTAGTAGTAATATTTGTAGTAGTAGTAATATTTGTTGTAGTAGTAGTAGTAGTAATATTTGTAGTAGTAGTAATATTTGTAGTAGTAGTAATATTTGTTGTAGTAGTAGTAGTAGTAATATTTGTAGTAGTAGTAATATTTGTAGTAGTAGTAATATTTGTTGTAGTAGTAGTAGTAGTAATATTTGTAGTAGTAGTAATATTTGTAGTAGTAGTAATATTTGTTGTAGTAGTAGTAGTAGTAATATTTGTAGTAGTAGTAATATTTGTAGTAGTAGTAATATTTGTTGTAGTAGTAATATTTGTTGTAGTAGTAGTAGTAGTAATATTTGTAGTAGTAGTAATATTTGTAGTAGTAGTAATATTTGTTGTAGTAGTAGTAGTAGTAATATTTGTAGTAGTAGTAATATTTGTAGTAGTAGTAATATTTGTTGTAGTAGTAATATTTGTTGTAGTAGTAGTAGTAGTAATATTTGTTGTAGTACTAGTAGTAGTAATATTTGTAGTAGTAGTAGTAGTAATATTTGTAGTACTAGTAGTAGTAATATTTGTAGTAGTAGTAGTAGTAATACAGTAATGTAGAACAGTCAACTTGCACAT
Source organism: Cherax quadricarinatus (assembly GCF_026875155.1). NCBI lineage: Eukaryota > Metazoa > Arthropoda > Malacostraca > Decapoda > Parastacidae > Cherax > Cherax quadricarinatus. The sequence continues at coordinate 30,948,236 of NC_069451.1, read as the reverse complement.
GAGTAAAAGGTTATTAAAGCTATTACTTTGCCACAGTAAAATATCACATTAGTTGCACTTGTGTCCTTTTACCTAACATGGTGTTGGTAATTCTGCCAGCATTAATACTCAATATTGAAGTTTAAAGCTGTAAAATAACTTTTGGAATCCTGTTACTTATACTTCTTGAAATAAATCCTGGCAATCTGTTAGCCTTATTGCACACACTTAGGCACTATTGTCTTGGTTTTAGATTTCTTCTCACCATGACTCCCAAGTCCTTTTCACATTCTGTATCATCAAGCTCTACTTCACCTAGTTTATAATTTCGAGGGTTATTTTCATTACCAAGGACTTGAACTTTACACTTGTTCACACTGCGTTTCGTCTGCCACTTCTCAGACCAAGACATTAATTTGTCCAAATTCTCCCGAAGTTCATCGGTATCTTCCTCAGAATCAACAATTCGGATTATTTTTGTATCATCAGCAAATTTGCTCATGTCACTGGTAATTTCTTCTACAAGGTCATTTACATAAATTATGGACAACATTGAGCATAAAACTGATTCTTGTTGAACGCCACTAGTGTCGAGTCCTCATTCAGATTTGACCCCATTAATAGAAACCTTTGTTTTCTATTGGTAAGCCATGTCTCCATCCATGTTAGAACTTTACCTCCTATACCATGAGCTGCCATTTTTTCTTAAGAGCGTTTCGTGAGGTAATCTATCGAAGGCTTTACTAAAATCCAAATAAACATCATATTCTCTATCACTATTTACTCCCTCAAATGTCTTATTGAATAACGTCAGTAAATTTGTCAGGCAGGAACGACCCCTCATGAATCTATGCTGAGATGCATTAATCAAATTATTCTCGTCAAGGGAGTTAAACTTTATGTATTCTTATCATTGTTTCTGGAGTTTTGTGTATTTGCAGCCCAGAGTTCATAGATAAAGAAATTTTGATTTATGACCTAGTTAATGATCTAAAATACCCAAAACACTTAATTGATAAATCTTTTAAAATTGCTAAAAATACCTTTTACAATTCAAAAAAAAAAAAAAGACACCCAACCTCATTCAATTAAAAATATGTTGGTTCTCCCTTACCATGAAAACTTGGTTGATATACCTTCTCTACTTAAGACTTTTAATAATCAAAGTTGTATTGATAAATCTTGATGCAGTAAAAAATCTTTTGGAAAAAAAATTCCTCCAGAAATGTTGACGGATGTGTTTACAAGATTCCTTGTAAAAAATATGATAAAATTTATTATGGTCAAACTGGGAAAAGTCTTAAATATAACATTAGAAATATAAAAGATTCTAATGCTTTTTTTATTCATGTGAGAGATTTTAACCATCTAATTGATTTTCAGAAAGTCTGAGAAAATTATATTAAACAAGTCTATGGTCGAGGGAAATATAACAGAATAAAATTTCATAAAAAATACTTTTGAAAATAATATAAATATTGTTTTACGATTATAAAAATTGGATTCATTTATAATTAATAAAATTTGGGAAGAATTTAAAATACATTAGGCAAGTTAACATCTTAAAGCTTCAGTAGAATATAAACTGTTTGACAGATTCTTGACTACCTACCTACATCATAAGAAGGTCAGGTGTTGTAAGGTGACCCCGAGGTGTAGTCTCGTCCTTATGTTCCTTCCTGTTGATCTTTTAATTTTACAGTTCCTTGATAATGTAAGAAATCACGAAAGCGCCTGGAATTTCACCAATTTTTCACAGTGGTTGTTCTGCATATTGTGATGTCACCTGTTTACTGTGATATTATTACACGCACACACACACACACACACACACACACATAAATATACATTATAATATATATATATATATATATATATATATATATATATATATATATATATATATATATATATATATTATATATATATATATATATATATATATATATATATATGCATTGATAACCTTGACATTAATGACTGTTCTTGCCTATGTAAAATAGGTACTAGCATTTGGGTACATAATTTTGATAATAGTTTGTTAATTAGGAACGATAATACATTTAATATTACATAGTGAAAATTATCCTGCATATGGAAAGTAGGTACTAACATCAGGGTACCTAATTACGATGTGAGTTTAGTAATTAGGTACTCTAGTGAAATAATATTGCATAAGGATTACTATCCTGCCTATGGAAAGTAGGTACCAGCATCAGGATTCCTAATTATGATGTGAGTTTAATAATTAGGATTATTAATGTAATTTTGTATAGAAATTATTCTGGTTGATGAGAAGCCAAGTCATCAACGAATCTTAATGACTTCCACACTGTTAGTCATTGATGTCTCACTTAAACTATTGATGTCTCATCAAAATCATTGAAGCCTCATCAAAATAATTGATGTATCATCAAAACTATTGATGTCTTATAAAAAATGATTGACGTCTCATCAAAATCATTCGTCTCATCAAAATTATTGATGTATCATCAAAAATTATTGATGTTTCATCCATACTATTTCTTCTGATGGATTGTTTGCTGTCAGCAGTTTGCAACAGTCATTGTTTACAAGCCAGAGTCATTGTTTGCAAGCCAGAGTCATTGTTTGTAAGCCAGAGTCATTGTTTGCAAGCCAGAGTCATTGTTTGTAAGCCAGAGTCATTGTTTGCAAGCCAAAATCATTGTTTGTAAGCCAGAGTCATTGTTTGTAAGCCAGAGTCATTGTTTGTAAGCCAGAGTCATTGTTTGTAAGCCAAAGTCATTGTTTGTAAGCCAGAGTCATTGTTTGTAAGCCAGAGTAATTGTTTGCAAGCCAGAGTCATTGTTTGTAAGCCAGAGTCATTGTTTGTAACCCAAAGTCATTGTTTGTAAGTCAGAGTCATTGTTTGTAAGCCAGAGTCGTTGTTTGCAAGCCAGAGTCATTGATTGCTTGCCAGAGTCATTGTTTGTCAACCAGAGTCATTGTTTGCAAGCCAGAGTCATTATTTACAAGCCAGAGTCATTGATTGCTTACCAGAGTCATTGTTTGTCAACCAGAGTCATTGTTTGCAAGTCAGAGTCATTGCTTGCCAATCAGAGTCATTGTTTGCAAGCCAGAGTTCTTGTTTGCAAGTCAGAGTCATTGTTTGCAAGCCAGAGTCCTTGTTTGCAAGCCAGTGTCATTGTTTGCAAGCCAGAGTCATTGTTTGCAAGCCAGAGTCATTGTTTGCAAGCCAGAGTCATTGCTTGCAAGCCAGAGTCATTGTTTGCAAGCCAGAGTCATTGTTTGCAAGCCAGTGTCATTGTTTGCAAGCCAGAGTCATTGCTTGCAAGCTAGAGTCATTGTTTGTAAGTCAGAGTCATTGTTTGTAAGTCAGAGTCATTGTTTGCAAGCCAGAGTCATTGTTTGCAAGCCAGAGTAATTGTTTGCAAACCAGAGTCATTGTTTGAAAGTCAGAGTCATTGGTTGTAAGTCAGAGTCATTGTTTGTAAGTCAGAGTCATTGTTTGCAAGCCAGAGTCATTGTTTGCAAGCCAGAGTCATTGTTTGCAAGCCAGAGTCATTGTTTGCAAGTCAGAGTCATTGTTTGCAAGTCAGAGTCATTGTTTGCAAGCCAGAGTCATTGTCTGCAAGCCAGAGTCATTGTTTGCAAGCCAGAGTCACTGTTTGCAAGCCAGAGTCATTGTTTGCAAGCCAGAGTCACTGTTTGCAAGCCAGAGTCATTGTTTGCAAGCCAGAGTCACTGTTTGCAAGTCAGAGTCATTGTTTGCAAGCCAGAGTCATTGTCTGCAAGCCAGAGTCATTGTTTGCAAGCCAGAGTCACTGTTTGCAAGCCAGAGTGCACCTAAAGAGTGGCTTTAGCAAACCCAGTAAACCCAGACAAGCCACCATCAACACGACGTTTCGCTCGAAGGTTACCTTACGAAACATCTGGAGAGAAACGTTGTGGGGTAAAAAAGTTTGTTTTGGTGGCTGTAACGAAGAAATCTAAGCCAGTTTTCCAGCAAGGGAGACTGAGGCATCAATGCCCTCGTGACGTTTACTACACATCAATGCCCTCGTGACGTTTACTAGACATCAGTGCCCTCGTGACGTTTACTAGACATCAATGTCCTCGTGACGTTTACTAGACATCAATGCCCTCGCGACGTTTACTAGACATCAATTCCCTCGTGACGTTTACTAGACATCAATGCCCTCGTGACGTTTACTAGACATCAATGCCCTCGTGACGTCACTAAACATCAATGCCCTTTTGACATCACAAGACATAAATGCCATCGTGATGTCATTAAACATCAATGCCCTCGTGACGTCACTAAATATCAATGCGCTCGTGACGTCACTACACATCAATGCCCTCGTGACATCACAAGATATCAATGCACTCTTGACATCACTAGACATCAATGCCCTCGTGACATCACTAGGCATCAATGCCCTCGTGACATCACTAGGCATCAATGCCCTCGTGACATCACTAGGCACCAATGCCCTCGTGACGTCACTAGACATCAATGCTCTCGTAACGTCACTAGACATTAATGCCCTCGTGACATCACTAGACATCAATGCCCTCGTGACATCACTAGGCATCAATGCCCTCGCAACGTCACTGGACATCAATGCCCTCGTGACATCACTAGACATCAATGCCCTCGTGACGTCACTAGATATTAATGTCCTCCTGACGTTACTAGACATCAATGCCTTCGTGATGCCACTAGACATCAATGCCCTCGTGACATCACTAGACATCAATGCACTAGTGACGTTTACTAGATATCAATGCCCTCATAACGTAACTAAATATCAATGTCCTTGTGACATCACTAGACATCAATGCCATCGTCATGTCATTAAACATCAATGCCCTCGTGACGTCACTAAATATCAATGCCCTCGTGACGTCACTACACATCAATGCCCTCGTGACATCACAAGACAGCAATACCCTCGTGACATCACTAGACATCAATGTCCTCGTGATGTCACTAGACATCAATGCCCTCGTGATGTCACTAGACATCAATGCCCTCGTGACATCACAAGACAGCAATACCCTCGTGACATCACTAGACATCAATGCCATCGTGACGTCACTAGACATTAATGCCTTAGTGACGTCACTAGACATTAATGCCCTCGTGATGTCACTAGACATCAATGCCCTCGTGACATCACAAGACAGCAATACCCTCGTGACATCACTAGACATCAATGCCATCGTGACGTCACTAGACATTAATGCCTTAGTGACGTCACTAGACATTAATACCCTCGTGATGTCACTAGACATCAATGCCCTCGTGACATCACAAGACAGCAATACCCTCGTGACATCACTAGACATCAATGCCCTCGTGATGTCACTAGACATCAATGCCCTCGTGACATCACTAGACATCAATGCCCTCGTGACGTCACTAGACATCAATGCCCTCGTGAGATCACTAGACATCAATGCCCTAGCGACGTCACTAGACATCAATGCCCTCGTGACGTCACTAGACATCAATGTTCCCCAGGGTGGAAAACTTACATTTTTTGGGACTTCACAATTACAGAAAAAAATATAAAATTAGATTCATAAAAATATTAAAAAATTGATTAATTTCCATAAAAGAACATATAAAAAATTATTATATATATATATATATATATATATATATATATATATATATATATATATATATATATATATATATATATATATATATATATATATATATTATATAGGGAGGTACCACCTCTAGAACTGTTATGGGGACCCTCATCCTCAGAGAAAAGAATAAACTTGCTTCTGGGAAAACTCAAGATTCTCCCTGAAGCTGTTTGAGAATTTTCTCCTACCACCCCCTATATTATGTATATATATTTTATTTAAAGACAAAATACATTGACAAAACATTCACAAAAATATGATACAAAGTAAAACAACATAGGTAACTCAGAACTACATCTCGAATACTTCGTCCAGCTCCCCTGCGGTGGGCCGCGTGCCCAGAATGCTGCAGGCATTTCCTCTCTGGATCGCAACACTGAGTCTCTGAAAGAGGAAGCTGGTCGCCCTGTGGTCCTTGGTTTCTATGATGAGCTTTTCACCCAGCTCTTTGAGGAACTTTAGAGCACACTTGCCCCATGCTCCAAGGGTCTCCGACCCTATTGGAATGAAGTTATAGCAAGGGGGAAGGTCTTCATATTTTCGGATCTTCTGGGTCTCCCTGTGGCTGGCAGCTCCACCCCCTTCCACTACAGAGTATGGCAAGTAGGTGTCTGCCAATGTGGCAGCACAGGTGTAGTCCCAGGCAATCTGCTTTCCATCCTTCCAGGGTAGCATAGTGGCTCCATCAGGACGCTTTTGACTTCCATATTGTTAAAGTGTTATAGTCAAACATTAAGTTCTTATGTATGTTTTTCTTGGTTTATGTACACACAACCATGTGTACGTATGAACACGTTGTTATACATGTAAACTCACGTTCGAGCCGAGACTTGACCCCCTGAAGCATATGTTGGTAGGTACACACGCACATACATACACACACACTCGACACACACACACACACACACACACAAACACACACACACACACACACACACACACACACACACACACACAAACACACTCACACACACACACACACACACACACACACACACACACACACACACACACACACACACACACACACACACACACACAAACAAACAAACAAACAAACACTTCAACTCTTCATAGCTCAAAAAATTCTCTTTGTATCACCTGAGAGAGAATTTAATGCCACAAACTCACAATATTGCTGAGAATTATTGTCTGCTGAGACAGGTAAGAGAATTATTGTTTGCTGGAACACGGAAAAATATGTCTGCTGGAGCCCTGTTTCTGCTGCGTTGAACTAAACAGACAAACGGCGGGTGTTTGGAAAACGGCAGCAAACAGTAAAAAACCTCTTTTATTTCCGTTAATATTCTTTATGGTTGCAGACTAACGGTTCCCCTACTGTTAACACCAACGGTCCTCCTATTGTAAATGCCAACGGTACTCCTGTTGCAAACAGTAACGTTACTACTGTTGCAAACACCAACGGTCCTCCTATTGTAAATATCAACGGTACTCCTGTTGCAAACAGTAACGTTACTACTGTTGCAAACACTAACAGTACTCCGGTTGCATACAGTAACGCTACTCCTGTTGCAAACATCAGCGTTACTCCTATAGCAAATACCAACGGTACTCCTGTTGCAAACAGTAACGTTACTCCTGTTGCAAATACCAATGGTACTCCTATTGCCCAACAGTTACGTATACATCCATTTCAACAACGGGAAACAACGGCTTTAAGATAACAAGTGAGACATCAATAACTGTTGCATCAATAAAAGTGACATCAAATACTGTTAAGTATGCGTTAGCAGCAATGAGCTTAGGTGAGCTCAGTATGAATGAGCTTAGGTGAGCTCAGGATTAATGAGCTTAGATGAGCTCAGGATTAATGAGCTTAGGTGAGCTCAGGATTAATGAGCTTAGGTGAGCTCAGGGTTAATGAGCTTAGGTGAGCTCAGGATTAATGAGCTTAGGTGAGCTCAGGGTTAATGAGCTTAGGTGAGCTCAGGATTAATGAGCTTAGGCGAGCTCAGGATTACTGAGCTTAAGTAAGCTCAGCATTATTGAGCTTAAGTAAGCTCAGCATTAATGAGCTTAGATGAGCTCAGCATTAATGGCAACAAAAAGTAGAGAGGTACAAAGAAATGTGAAATATAGAGCTAAGCTCTACAAGACTTTAATAAGCTTTATAGAGCTCACTGAGCGATTACAAGCTCAGACTGAGAGCTCTCGAGTATTAAGAGAGCTCCAAACTTCGTCTGAAAGAGAGCCCAGCTCTCTAATACGTGTTCGAAGCCATATATCAGCCTCCTGAGCTTTCACTAGAGAGCTCTTGTTGAAAGAAGGAAGATCGAAACGGCAGTTACTAGGCTCTAGAGAGCTCTAAAAGCTCATGTAGAACCTTCTCATTCAGGATGGAAATTATAAACTATAAGACTAGAAACATGAGTTGGAATTATTATTTCACTGATCTATCTCGCCATTCCTCTCTTTAAGGGGGTGTCCGACTCCCCCAGGTCCAGCAAGCACCAGGTCCAGGAAGCACCAGGTCCAGCAAGCACCAGGTCCAGCAAGCACCAGGTCCAGGAAGCAGCAGGTCCAGCAAGCACCAGGTCCAGCAAGCACTAGGTCTAGCAAGCACCAGGTCCATCAAGCAAGATTCTGTATTAGTCTAAACTGCACAAGGTTTATGATACACCAGAGAGTAGCAGCATTATAGACGTCAGGGTCGACTATCTACTCACTTTGGTTTTGTCTAATAAGCGGTCATCATGTCTAAATATCATCCAGATACATATGGATAACACTAACTTACAGACCATGTAAATTGTGAACAACAAGGGGCCAAACACTGATCCCTGTGGAACACCGCTTGTGACGGGCCCCCATTGTGATTTCTCCCCATTTATACAAACTCTCTGCTGCCTATTAGTCAACCATGCCTCTACCCAGGAAAAAATTTCTCCTCCTGTTCCGTGTGCCTTAAGTTTCCTCAAAAGTCTCTGATGTGGAACTCAATCGAAAGCCTTACTGAAGTCCATATACACAATATCATATTCATTACCATGATCTGATCTAGACCTGGCTCGTGTTCACACCACTGGAGTCTGATTCCTTATAATGTGAGCCAATACCACTCTGCCTATGTTAGGTTCCTACCTTCCTTGAACAAGATAATCTATTAGTCTAAACTGCACAAGGTTTAAGATATACCAGAGAGTAGCAGCACTACAGACATCAGGGTCGACCATCTACTCACTCTGGTCTTGTCTAATAATCGGTCATCATGTTCAAATGTCATCCAGATACTTGTGGATAACACTGACTTACACACCAAGAACGAGTCAAGTCTCAAAGTCACCTTCACTACACTGAACTGTGAATCCACCGTAAGTCCAGAGTTCCACAAATCATTTTGAAGAGTCTTACCCAGGTATTGAATTGCTATGCAAGTTATAGGTTGACCTTACTATCATGGCGTAGTGAACACCTTACCAAGACTGAAATCCCATTCCAGGCTTTTCAGATGGTACACCTGGACTTAGTCTTAGACATGGCTTCCAGAGATGGTCAGTAATAAAGACTGGTCATGTAGTCTGGACATGGTAGACTGTCAACCGCTGTAACGTACATAAATTCCAGCTCCTGGACCTGACGGGTCAAAGTCTCATAGCTGATCACTTAGATAAGTCAAAAGAACGTAATGTTGGGTTTTCACTGCCTCTCCTTAGATGGAAGAGCCGGTTAAAAAGCCCCGTCCCCCAGTTCTCTACACGGTAGGGGAGTCAAAGTTCACAGTGACCCTGGGAGAGCCAACGTTCACAGTGACCCTGGGGAAGCCAACGTTCATAGTGACCCTGGGGAAGCCAACGTTCACAGTGACCCTGGGGGAGCCAACGTTCACAGTGACCCTGGGGGAGCCAACGTTCACAGTGACCCTGGGGGAGCCAACGTTCACAGTGACCCTGGGGGAGTCAAAGTTCACAGTGACCCCGGGAGAGCCAACGTTCACAGTGACCCTGGGGGAGTCAACGTTCACAGTGACCCTGGGAGAGCCAACGTTCACAGTGAACCTGGGGAAATAAACGTTCGCAGTGACCCTGGGGGAGTAAACGTTCACAGTGACCCTGGGGGAGCCAACGTTCACAGTGACCCTGGGGGAGCCAACGTTCACAGTGACCCTGGGGGAGCCAACGTTCACAGTGACCCTGGGGGAGCCAACGTTCACAGTGACCCTGGGGGAATAAACGTTCGCAGTTACCCTGGGGGAGTAAACGTTCACAGTTACCCTGGGGAAGCCAACGTTCACAGTGACCCTGGGTGAGCCAACGTTCACAGTGACCCTGGGGGAATAAACGTTCGCAGTGACCCTGGGGGAGTAAACGTTCACAGTGACCCTGGAGGAGTCAATGTTCACAGTGACCCTGGGGAAGCCAGCGTTCACAGTGACCCTGAGGGCGCCAACGTTCACAGTGACCTTGAGGGTGCCAACGTTCACAGTGACCCTGGGGGAGCCAACGTTCACAGTGACCCTGGGGGAGTCAACGTTCACAGTGACCCTGAGGGCGCCAACGTTCCCAGTGACCCTGGGGGAACCAACGTTCACAGTGACCCTGAGGGTGCCAACGTTCACAGTGACCCTGAGGGAGCCAACGTTCACAGTGGCCCTGGGGAAGTAAACGTTCACAGTGATCCTAGGGAAGTCAACGTTCACAGTGACCCTGGGGAAGTCAACGTTCACAGTGACCCTGGGGAAGTCAACGTTCACAGTGACCCTGGGGAAGTCAACGTTCACAGTGACCCTGGGGGAACCAACGTTCACAGTGACCCTGAGGGTGCCAACGTTCACAGTGACCCTGAGGGCGCAAACGTTCACAGTGACCCCGGGGAAGTAAACGTTCACAGTGACCCTGGGAAAGTCAACGTTCACAGTGACCCTGGGGAAGTCAATGTTCACAGTGACCCTGGGGAAGTCAACGTTCACAGTGACCCTGGGGGAGCCAACGTTTACAGTTACCCTGGGGGAGCCAACGTTCACAGTTACCCTGGGGAAGTCAACGTTCACAGAGACCCTGGGGGAGCCAACGTTCACAGTTACCCTGGGGAGTAAACGTTCACAGTGACCCTGGGGAAGTCAACGTTCACAGTGACCTTGGGGAAGTCAACGTTCGCAGAAACCCTGGGGGAGCCAACGTTCACAGTTACCCTGGGGAGTAAACGTTCACAGTGACCCTGGGGAAGTCAACGTTCACAGTGACCTTGGGGAAGTCAACGTTCGCAGAAACCCTGGGGAAGTCAACGTTCACAGTGACCCTGGGGGAGCCAACGTTCGCAGTGACCCTGGGGGAGTCGGACACCCCCTTATAGAGACCAGTGAAATAAAAATTCCACCACAAATCTAGAAATCTAGAAATTCATAGAGTAGCTGCTCTTTCACGGAAGGAAGTGAGAGAATGCTCTTACTAGGCTCTAAAGAGCTCTAAAAGCTCAAAAAGAGAGCTTTCTCGTTCGAGGAAGTTAGAAAATGCTCTTAAAATAGTCTTACTAGGCTCTAGAGAGCTCTAAAAACTCAAGAGAGTGGACTCATTCCAGGAAAAACGGCTTTTACTAGGTTCTAGAGAGCTCTAGAGAGGTACTCTTTCAAGGAAGTTAGTTACTAGGCTCTGGAGAGCTCTAGAAAGTTACTAGAGCGGAAATCCACATTGACCATAAAGTTTACAACTCACAACCAATACAATGAATTTCTACTTAAAAGCTAAAGATATCTATATCTACTTTAAAGTTAGAAGTATCTACATCAACTTTAAAGTTAGAAGTATCTGCATCTACTTTAAAGTTAGATATATCTACATATTTAAAGTTATAGATATCTACATTTAACTCTAAAGATATCTATATCAACTTTAAAGTTAGATATATCTACATATTTAAAGTTATAGATATCTACATTTAACTCTAAAGATATCTATATCAACTTTAAAGTTAGATATATCTACATATTTAAAGTTATAGATATCTACATTTGACTCTAAAGATATCTATATCAACTTTAAAGTTAGATATTTCGACCTCTACTTTCCAGGTAGACGTGTCTACAGTTCTACGTCTTCTTTCGTGCCGGTTATTTCTCACTACAAGTATGGCAGTGTAAAATCATTTGCATTAATTCTGGCAGTAAAAATTCTCTGAACTTGTCCGCTACTTAAGAATTTTGAATTCTTCCTTTTTTTTTCATAGGCCTACTGGCTCTTCCTTCAAGTGGTAGGGTGTTGTAGTGGCGGTGAAGGGCTTTTGATTCGAGGGATTCGGTCTAGTCTTACCCTCATCCATCTGCTGGCAACCCAGCAGATGGCTTGTCTGGCTATATCATGTGTTTGGCAGTAATTCAGCGCAGTTTTAAACCTGACAACCTCTGATCTATGGCAGTGATCTATGGCAGTGATCTATAGCACTGATCCATGGCACTGAGCTATGGCACTGATCTATGGCACTGATCCATGGCACTGATCTATAGCACTGATCCATGGCACTGAGCTATGGCACTGATCTACGACACTGATCCATGGCACTGATATATGTCACTGATCTACGGCACTGAGCTATGGCACTGAGCTATGTCACTAATCTATGGCACTGATCTATGGCAATGATCTATGGCACATATCTTTGGCACTGATCTATGGCACTGATCTACGGTACTGATCTATGGCACTGACCCATGGCGCTGATCTATGGCACTGATCTATGTCACTGATCTATGGCACTGATCTATGGCACTGATCTATGGCACTGATCCATGGCACTGATCTATGACACTCATCTATGGCACTCATCTATGACACTCATCTATGACACTGATCTACGGTACTGGTCTATGGCACTGAACTATGACACTGATCTATGGCGCTGATCTATGGCACTGATCTACGGTACTGATCTATGGTACTAATCTATGGCATTGATCTATGTAACTGATCTATGGCACTGAGATATGGCACTGATCTATGGCACTGAACTATGTCACTGAACTACGGTACTGATCTATTGCACTGAGCTATGGCACTGATCTATGGTACTGAGCTATGGAACTGAAATATGGCACTGATCTATGGCACTGATGCATGGTACTGATTCATGGCACTGATCTATGGCACTGACCTATGACACTGAGCTATAACACTGAGCTATGGCACTAATCTATAGCATTGATCTGTGGCAAAGATCTATGGTACTTATCTATGGCACTGTTCTATGGCATTGATCTATGGCACTGAATTATTACATTGATCTATGACATTGACAATTATGGCCCTGAATTATGGCACTGAAATATGGCACTCATCTACGGCACTCATCAATGACACTGAACTATGGCACAGATCTATTCCACTGAATTATGGCACTGAACTATGGAACTCATCTATGGCACTGAACTATGGCACTGAATTATAACACTGATCTGTGGCAGTAATCTATGGCACTGATACATGGCAGTGATCTATGGCACTGATCTATGGTACTGAACTATGGCACTGAACTATGGCACTGTTCTATGGAACTGATCTATGGCACTGATCTATGGCACTGATCTATGGCACTGATCTACGGTATTGATCTGTGGCACTGAACTATTGCATTGATATACGGCACTGATCTATGGTACTGATCTATGGCACTGATCTATGGCACTGATCTATGGCACTGATCTATGGTACTGATCTATGGCACTGAACTATGGCACTGTGCTATGGCACTGTGCTATGACACTGATCTAAGGTACTGAGTTATGACACTGAACTGTGGCATTGGTCGATGGAACTGAGCTATGGCACTGTGTTATGGCACTGGTCTATGGTACTGAGCCATGGCACTGAACTATGGCACTGATATATGGCACTGATCTATGGCACTGATCTATTGCACTGAGCTATGACACTGACCTATGGCACTGATGTATGACACTGATCTACGGTACTGATCTATGGTACTAATCTATGGCATTGATCTATGTCACTGATCTATGGCACTGAGATATGGCACTGATCTATGACACTGAACTATGTCACTGAACTACGGTACTGATCTATGGCACTGAGTTATGGCAGTGTGCTATGGCACTGATCTATGGTACTGAGCTATGGCACTGAACTATGGCACTGATCTGTGGCACTGATGTATGGTACTGGTGTATGGCACTGATCTATGGCACTGATCTATGGCACTGAACTATGGCACTGTGCTATGGCACTGATCTAAGGTACTGAGCTATGGCACTGAACTGTTGCATTGATCTATGGCACTGATCTATGGCACTGAATTATGGCACTGAACTATGGCACTGATCTGTGACACTGAGCTATGGCACTGAACTATGGCACTGATCTATAGTACTAGTATATGGCACTTATTTATGGCACTGATCTATTGCAATGAATTATGGCACTGAATTATTGCACTCATCTATGGCACTGAACTATGGCACTAAGCAATTGCACTGAACTTTGGCACTGATCTATGACACTGATCTATGGCACTGATCTATGGTACTGATCTATGGCACTGAACTATTTCACTGATCTATGGCAGTGACACAGTTATCAGTGGTAGTGGGATAGTCTGTGCTATATTTACAGTAATCAATGGATAGGAACTTGTCTGTCACTATTTCAGGTAGGATAGTAGATAATCCTTTTTTCTGGTACACTTTTAACTCTGGCTTCCTTATGCATATATATATATATATATATATATATATATATATATATATATATATATATAATATATATATATATATATATATATATATATATATATAATATGCAGGGACACCATTTTTATCCTAGGACGAACATCAACAATATTATTTTTTTTATTGTAGGACGAACGTCAAAAATAATTTTTTATCCTCGGACAAATGTCGACAATATTAATTTTTCATCATAAAACGAGCAAAAAAATATTAATTTTTATCCTACGACGAACATCAACAACATTAATTTTTATTCTAGAATGATGGTGACAGAATAATTTAATTCTAGGATGAACGTGACCAATATTATATTTTATTCTAGGATGAACGTGACCAATAACATTTTTTATTCTATAATGAACGTGACGAATTATATTTTTATTCTAGGAAGAACGTGACCAATATTATTTTTCTAGGTTGAACGAGAAAAATATTAGTTTTTCTTCTATCATGAACGAGAAAAATATTATTTTTTCTTATAGAATGAATATTAAGAATATTTTTATATTAGGATTAACATTAACAACATTTTTATTCTAGGAAGAAGGAAAAAAAATATTAATTTTTATTTTAGGATGAAGAGAAATATATTAATTTTTATTCTATGATGAACTACAGCACTTAACTATGGCATTGATCTGTGGCACTGAACTATAGCATTGATCTATGGCACTGAACTATGGCACTGATCAATGGCACTGAACTTTGGCACTGATCTATTGCACTGAACATTGGCACTGATCTATGGCACTGAATTATGGCACTGATCTTTGGCACTGAACTATGGCACTGATCAATGGCATTGAACTTTGGCACTGATCTATGGCACTGAACTTTGGCACTGATCTATGGCACTGAACTATGGCACTGATCTATGGCACTGATTAATGGCAATGACACAGTTAACAGTGGATAGTGGGATAGTCTGTGCTATCCCGACAGTTATCAGTGGCAGTGGGATAGTCTGTGGTATCCTGACACAGTTACCAGTGGATAGTGGGATAGTCTGTGCTATATTGACAGTTATCAATATAGTTTGCAATCGTGTCATTACGATTTCGTGAGCCGAGAAGAACTAGTCTGTCACTATTTCGGGTAGGATAGTAGACTATCCTTTTTTCTGATGGATAAATTAGTTAAATATAATTTTAATAATAACTAATACACATCTATGGTACACTTTTATCTCTGGCCTCCTTACATATATACACACACACACATATATATATATATATATATATATATATATATATATATATATATATTATATATATATATATATATATATATATAATATATATATATATATATATATATATATATATATATATATATATATATATATATATATATATATATATATATATATATATAAATGCAGGAACACCATTTCTATCTTAGGACGAACATCAACAATATTATTTTTTTATTGTAGGACGAACGTCAAAAATAGTAATATTTTATCCTCGGACAAATGTCGACAATATTAATTTTTCATCATAAAACGAGCAAGAAAATATTAATTTTTATCCTACGACGAACATCAACAATATTAATTTTTATTCTAGAATGATGGTGACACAATTATTTAATTCTAGGATGAACGTGACCAATATTGTATTTTATTCTAGGATGAACGTGACCTATGTTATTTTTTATTCTAGGATGAACGTGACCAATATTTTTTTTATTCTATAATGAACGTGACGAATTATATTTTTATTCTTGGATGAAGGTGACCAATATTATTTTTCTAGGTTGAACGAGAAAAATATTAGATTTTATTTTATCATGAACGAGAAAAATATTATTTTTTTCTTAAAGAATGAATATTAACAATATTTTTATATTAGGATTAACATTAACAATACTTTTAATCTAGGATGAAGGAGAAAAATATTAATTTTTGTTCTAGGATGAAGAGAAATATATTAACTTTTTATTCTAGGATGAACTACGGCACTGAACTATGGCACTGATCTTTGGCACTGAGCTATGGCATTGATCTATGACACTGAACTTTGGCACTGATCATTGGCACTGAACTATGGCACTGATCTGTGGCACTGAACTGTGGCACTGATCTTTGGCACTGAACTATGGCACTGATCTGTGGCACTGAACTGTGGCACTGATCTTTGGCACTGAACTATGGCACTGATCTATGGCACTGATTAATGGCAATGACACAGTTACCAGTGGATAGTGGGATAGTCTGTCCTATCCTGGCAGTTATCAGTGGATAGTGGGATAGTCTGTGGTATTCTGACACAGTTACCAGTGGATAGTGGGATAGTCTGTGGTATCCTGACACAGTTATCAGTGGATAGTGGGATAGTCTGTGGTATCCTGACACAGTTACCAGTGGGATAGTCTGTGGTATCCTGACACAGTTGTCAGAGGTAGTGGGATAATCTGTGGTATCCTGACACAGTTACCAGTGGATAGTGGGATAGTCTGTGGTATCCTGACACAGTTATCAGTGGATAGTGGGATAGTCTGTGGTATCCTGACACAGTTACCAGTGGGATAGTCTGTGGTATCCTGACACAGTTACCAGTGGATAGTGGGATAGTCTGTGGTATCCTGACACAGTTACCAGTGGATAGTGGGATAGTCTGTGGTATCCTGACACAGTTACCAGTGGATAGTGGGATAGTCTGTGGTATCCTGACACAGTTATCAGTGGTAGTGGGATAGTCTGTGGCATCCTGAGACAGTTACCAGTAGATAGTGGGATAGTCTGTGGTATCCTGACACAGTTATCAGTTGTAGTGGGATAGTCTGTGGTATCCTGAGACAGTTACCAGTGGATAGTGGGATAGTCTGTGGTATCCTGACACAGTTACCAGTGGATAGTGGGAAAGTCTGTGGTATCCTGACACAGTTATCAGTGGTAGTGGGATAGTCTGTGGCATCCTGAGACAGTTACCAGTGGATAGTGGGATAGTCTGTGGTATCCTGACACAGTTATCAGTTGTAGTGGGATAGTCTGTGGCATCCTGAGACAGTTACCAGTGGATAGTGGGATAGTCTATGGTATCCTGACACAGTTATCAGTGGTAGTGGGATAGTCTGTGGTATCCTGACACAGTTACCAGTGGATAGTGGGATAGTCTGTGCTGTACTGACAGTTATCAATGGATAGGAACTAGTCTGTCACTATTTCGAGTAGGATAGTAGACTATCCTTTTTTCTGATGGTTAAATTCGTTAAATATAATTTTAATAATAACTAATACACATCTATGATACACTTTTAACTCTGGTCTCCTTACATATATATATATATATATATATATATATATATATATATATATATATATATATATATATATATATATATATATATATATATATATATATATATATATATATATATATATATATATATATATATATTTATATATATATATATTATATATATATATATATATATATTATATATATATATATATATATAATATATTATATATATATATATATATATATATATATATATATATATACATACATATATTTATATATATACATATATAATATATATATATATATATATATATTATATATATATATATATATATATATATATATATATATATATATATATATATATATATATATATATATATGTATATGTATATTAGGACACCATTTTTATCCTAGGACGAACGCAACAATATTGTTTTTTATGGTTGAACGAACATCCTTAATATTAATTTTTTATCATAGGACGAATGTCGACAATATTAAATTTTATTCTAGGACGAACAAGAAAAATATTTTTGATCCTAGAACGAATGTCGACAATATTAAATTTTATTCTAGGACGAACAATAAAATATTTTTTATCCTAAGACGAACGTCAACAATATTAATTTTTAATAAAAAAACGAACAAGAAAAATATTAATTATCATCCTAGGACGAACATCAACAATATTAATTTTAATTCTAGAATGAGGGTGACATTAATTTAATTCTAGGATGAACGTGACCAATATATTTTATTCTAGGATGAACCTGACCAATATATTTTATTCTAGGAGGAACGTGACCAATATTATTTTTCTAGGTTGAACGAGAAAAATATTAGTTTTTATTCTAACACTCAAGAGAAAAATATTAATTTTTCTTATAGAATGAAAAATAACAATATTTATTTTTATTTTAGGATGAACATTAACAATATTTTTTATTCAAGGATGAACGAGAAAAATATTATTTTTTTTTCTAGGATGAACAGAAACAATATTAATTGTTAATTTAGGATGAACGAGAGAAATATTAATTCCAGTCCTTTCAAGAAACGTAATTTGATGTGCCTGAAGGGCTTTTCATCCAAGGAATTAGATGCACTTCTCAATGATAGGTAATCAAAGGCAGAATAGCTTCTGTTGCAAGGATCAAATTCTTTAACTAACATCAAGGGGAACCTTCAACAGTTAGATTATCTCTCCAGCAATCGTCAGTTTAGCTGGAGGTTACATACGCAATTAAATCATTAACCTGGAAGTAACATAAGCATTTAACTCATTAACCTGGAGGCTAAATGGTCAATTTACTCATTAACCTGGAGGTTAAATAGTCAATTTACTCATTAACCTGGAGGTTAAAGAGTCAGTTTAAGTATTAACCTGGAGGTTAAAGAGTCAGTTTAATTATTAACCTGGAAGTTAAAGAGTCAGTTTAAGTATTAACCTGGAGGTTAAAGAGTCAGTTTAAGTATTAACCTGGAGGTTAAAGAGTCAGTTTAAGTATTAACCTGGAAGTTAAAGAGTCAGTTTAAGTATTAACCTGGAAGTTAAAGAGTCAGTTTAAGTATTAACCTGGAGGTTAAAGAGTCAGTTTAAGTATTAACCTGGAGGTTAAAGAGTCAGTTTAAGTATTAACCTGGAGGTTAAAGAGTCAGTTTAAGTATTAACCTGGAGGTTAAAGAGTCAGTTTAAGTGTTAACCTGGAAGTTAAAGAGTCAGTTTAAGTATTAACCTGGAGGTTAAAGAGTCAGTTTAAGTATTAACCTGGAGGTTAAAGGGTCAGTTTAAGTATTAACCTGTAAGTTAAAGAGTCAGTTTAAGTATTAACCTGGAAGTTAAAGAGTCAGTTTAAGTATTAACCTGGAGGTTAAAGAGTCAGTTTAAGTATTAACCTGGAAGTTAAAGAGTCAGTTTAAGTATTAACCTGGAAGTTAAAGAGTCAGTTTAAGTATTAACCTGGAGGTTAAAGAGTCAGTTTAAGTATTAACCTGGAAGTTAAAGAGTCAGTTTAAGTATTAACCTGGAAGTTAAAGAGTCAGTTTAAGTATTAACCTGGAGGTTAAAGAGTCAGTTTAATTATTAACCTGGAAGTTAAAGAGTCAGTTTAAGTATTAACCTGGAAGTTAAAGAGTCAGTTTAAGTATTAACCTGGAGGTTAAAGAGTCAGTTTAAGTATTAACCTGGAGGTTAAAGAGTCAGTTTAAGTATTAACCTGGAGGTTAAAGAGTCAGTTTAAGTATTAACCTGGAAGTTAAAGAGTCAGTTTAAGTATTAACCTGGAGGTTAAAGAGTCAGTTTAAGTATTAACCTGGAAGTTAAAGAGTCAGTTTAAGTATTAACCTGGAAGTTAAAGAGTCAGTTTAAGTATTAACCTGGAGGTTAAAGAGTCAGTTTAAGTATTAACCTGGAGGTTAAAGAGTCAGTTTAAGTATTAACCTGGAGGTTAAAGAGTCAGTTTAAGTATTAACCTGGAGGTTAAAGAGTCAGTTTAAGTATTAACCTGGAAGTTAAAGAGTCAGTTTAAGTATTAACCTGGAGGTTAAAGAGTCAGTTTAAGTATTAACCTGGAAGTTAAAGAGTCAGTTTAAGTATTAACCTGGAAGTTAAAGAGTCAGTTTAAGTATTAACCTGGAGGTTAAAGAGTCAGTTTAAGTATTAACCTGGAGGTTAAAGAGTCAGTTTAAGTATTAACTGGAGGTTAAAGAGTCAGTTTAAGTATTAACCTGGAGGTTAAAGAGTCAGTTTAAGTATTAACCTGGAAGTTAAAGAGTCAGTTTAAGTATTAACCTGGAGGTTAAAGAGTCAGTTTAAGTATTAACCTGGAAGTTAAAGAGTCAGTTTAAGTATTAACCTGGAGGTTAAAGAGTCAGTTTAAGTATTAACCTGAGTATCTGGGTTCAACAAAATCTTTCTCGTTCAGCCAGGAACCACCATCACTGTAAACACACATTAATACCAGTAAAAATATGCTTTCAAACTTTTGTACCATCGCTGGGCCATAAATACTGGGATGATAACTGGGCTATCATCCAGCTATCATCCGCACGAGGCACTCATTCTTGACACTGACTTATACTCAAGTATGGGAGAGGATGAGTGCTCACTCGCGCTCCTCGCCTTTCTAAATTCTTTGATGTTGTCTAATTCTGAGAGGGCAAGAAACATTTGGAGGTTATATTACTCTATCTCAACCTGTGTCTGGTTGACACTGCTCATTATGTAGAGTCACGATCGGCTCTGTGTAGAGCTTTGTCATGTTTTACTCTGTGTGGAGGTTTGTTATGTTGCACTCTGTGTAGAGCTTCGTCATGTTTCACTCTGTGTAGAGCTTCGTCATGTTTCACTCTGTGTAGAGCTTCGTCATGTTTCACTCTGTGTAGAGCTTCGCCATGTTTCACTCTGTGTAGAGCTTCGTCATGTTTCACTCTGTGTAGAGCTTCGTCATGTTTCACTCTGTGTAGAGCTTCATCATGTTTCACTCTGCGTAGAGCTTCGTCATGTTTCACTCTGTGTAGAGCTTCATCATGTTTCACTCTGTGTAGAGCTCCGCCATGTTTCACTCTGTGTAGAGCTTCGTCATGTTTCACTCTGTGTAGAGCTTCGTCATGTTTCACTCTGTGTAGAGCTTCGTCATGTTTCACTCTGTGTAGAGCTTCGTCATGTTTCACTCTGTGTAGAGCTTCATCATGTTTCACTCTGTGTAGAGCTTCGCCATGTTTCACTCTGTGTAGAGCTTCGTCATGTTTCACTCTGTGTAGAGCTTCATCATGTTTCACTCTGCGTAGAGCTTTTGTCATGTTTCACTCTGTGTAGAGCTTTGTCAGTTCATGTTTGCTCTCTGTAGAGCTTTGTCGAGTCATATTTCATTCTGTGTAGAGCTTTGTCAATTCATGTTTAGCTGTGTAGAGATTTGTCAACTCATGTTTATTGTATGTAGAGTTTGTCAGGTCTTAATTCACTCTGTGTAGAGCTTTATCAAGTCATGTTCGTTTTGTGTAGAGCTTTGTTCAGTCATGCGTCACCCAGTGTATATCTTGATCAATCATGATAAAGCTCTACATAGAGCTTACTTACGTTTCATTTAAAGCTCTGCATTTCCTGTCCCTTCCTCTCTCATCTCACTGACATGTAATATCTTCTACCTTGTTCATAACCTGTGCTGAACCTGATTAACAAGATTAATGTTAACTTTTAAACGCCTCAACACACGCTCCCAGCACCCTAACACTTGGTGAACCATCCTAGCTCTTTCTGAGCCATCCTAGCGCTTTCTAAACCATCCTAGCACTTTCTGAACCATTCTAGCACTTTCTGAATCATCCTAGCACTTTCTGAACCATTCTAGTACTTGCTGAACCACCCTCCAACACCCTCTCATATCCTAGCCATTCTCCTAGCGAACATTGCAGTCTCCATCAACATTTCACTCTTGTCTATCCTAGCTCAAAACTTCAGCCCTTAAACCCCACAAATATCACATTCAAACTACATTAGTAATCTCATTATGTCTAGCTAACCAGTTAGACTATAAACTTTTAACATTTTTTAGCTATAGTTCTCTAGTTCTCAACACAGATTTTAGTCACCAACATCACAGTTTTTTTTATCTAGAGTTAGGTAATTTAGTCACCAATTATAAGGTCACTAATTACGTGGATTACAATGCTAATTAGAGAATGTATCACAACTAGTCTAATTACCAAGAGCATTTTCACTAACCTTTTCTATAACAGTTCCTTAAATGATGTTAAATTATCATCTAAAAAAAAATAATTTGCCTTGAACACCTTGAACATCACAGATCAGTAAACTTAATTACGAACATCAGCTTAATTACAGACATCTGTTACTCCGCCTTGGTCATACTTGCACCATCATAACACTGCCACTGATTACACCAGCGCAAACACCCAGTACCTTCCAGTCAGAACACATGCATCT
>NC_069451.1:30833220-30920720 GCF_026875155.1 Cherax quadricarinatus | reverse complement strand
GGAAACTCCTTGTGGCTATTAAAACATAAGTGTATATTTTAATGAACCTTACGTTTATGTGTAGACCTACCAGTGTTTACACGTCACAGAAGCACTTGTGACTCAGCTGGCTAGTGCTGTTATCCCTACCCTAGAAACAGGCACCCGCAGTCCATTGTATAATGTATCCCTTGAAAATCAGATACATGTGCAACATCTGGGTATCTTTACTGTAATCGTTTCGCCATTCAGTGGTTTTATCAGTACATTTTCAAGAACCTGATTGGAAGACAGTATAACTACATAAAAAAGAAGAGGTAATTACCTCAGCTCCAAGACTGGGGAACTGATTATAATCAGTCCCTCAGCACTGGAGGTGGTGAAAAGCACCGTAGTCTTAAAGAGTCTCTTCAAAACTACGGTGCTCTTCAAGAGTTCCAAGGCTGAGGGACTGATTACCTCATCTTTTGTATGTAGTTCTACTGTCTTCCAATCAGGTCCTTGAAAATGTACTGATAAAGCCACTGGATGGCGAAACGTCTACAATAAAGATACCCAGATGTTGCACATGTGTCTAATTTTCATACTGTTGCTAATGCATACCATTCACGTACAATGTATCCCTTGTATACATTTCACGTTAGCCATTGAAATCATCCCAGATGTGAAAGGTTGGAAATTCAACTGTTTTAATAATTGTCTTCCCAGGTGTTGTTAATGTGACTTGCTCAAGACAACCAGTCAGTGCCTGATGTTCTCCTGTCAAATGTAACATATGATCTGGAGCCTTCCTTAATAACACCAGCTGCAGGACAAGTGGGCAACCTATCTCTGCACAGGATGTGCAGGTTGTACAGGCTGTTGTACAGACTGTTGTGCAGGCTGTTGTACAGAAGGTTGTACAGTATTTTGTGCAGGCTGTTGTACAGTACGTTTTACAGCAACAACAACACAATAACAACAGCAACAACACAACAAAAGCAATAACAAGAACAGCACAACCTCCACCACCAACAACAACAACCCAGTAACAACAACAGCAGGAGCAACAACAAAATAACAATAACATCAACATCAGCAATAACAAAAACACGGTAACAACAACAACAACAACAGCAACAATACAATAATAACAGCAATAACAACAACAACCACAACAGTAACAATGTAACAAATAAACATTGCAAACAACATTGCAAACAAAGAGAAACAACAACTTAAAATATTCAGAATATGCAGCTGAGTGGATATGAGAGAAAAGAGAGAAAAATGCGAAAATTTGAGAGAAAGAAGGAAGAAAATGAGAGAAAGAAGAGAGAAAGCAAGAGACAACAGCAAGAAAGTGAGAGAAAGTGAAAGAATGGAGAAAGTGAGAGAAATTAGAAAGTTAGAAAGAGGGGAGAAGGGTAAAGAATGAAAAAATGAGAATGTAGAGAAAGAAAAAGAAAGAAAGATAGAAATGAAGAGAAAAAACAAAGGTAGGAAGTGAGTAACATGGAAGTGAGAAAGCTAGAGCAAAAGCTGAAGAAAGTGAGAGAAACCTACAAAAAAGTGAAAGAGAATGCATGAGAGAAATTTAGAGTGAAAATTGGAGAGAAAGTTAGATAGAAAGAAAGCTAACAAAAAAAGTGAGAGAGAGAAGCTGGAGAGTGAGAGAGCTAGGCAATATGCTGAATGAAAGAGAGAGAAAGCAAGAGAGAAATTTAAAGTGAAAAATGGAGAAACGTTAGATAGAAAGTTTGAGAGAAAGCTAGATAGGAAAACTGCTGGAGAGAAAGAGAGAGAGAAAGCAAGAGAAAGTGAGAAAGGTAAGATAATTTAAAATGAAAGCTTGAGATAATTCTAAAGATAGGAAGCTGGGGAGAAGGCTAGAGAGAAACTTAGAGTGAAAGCTTGAGAGAAAGCCAGGAACATCATGATAGAAAGTTTGAGAGATAGATATAAAAAAAGCCAGAGAGAAAGCAGGAGAGAAAAAAGCTGGATAGAAAGATAAGAGGAAAGAAAGCTGGACAGAAACCCTGAATAAAAGATGTAGAGAAAACTAGAAAGATGGAGAGAAATCTAGAGAAAGATGGAGAGAAAGTTAGAGAAAACTGGAGAGAAAAACTGAGGGAAAGCTAGAAAGAAGACTGGAGAAAAAGCTAGAGAGAGAGAAAGCTAGAAAGAAGACTGGAGAGAAAGCTAGGGAGAAAACTGGAGGGAGCTAGAAAGATTTAGAGAAAGTTAGAAAGAAAAGTGGAGAAAGCTAGATAAAATTAGAGAGAAAAATAGAAAGCTAGAGAAATAAGTGGAGAGAGAAAGATAAAGCGAAAACTATAAAGAAACTAGAAAAAAAGGCTTGAGAAAATCTATATAGAAAGCTAGAGAGAAAAGTAGAAAGATGGAAAGCTAAAGAGAAAGCTAGAGAGAAGAGGAGAAGCTAGAAAGCGAAAGAAACCTGAAGACAAAGCTAAAGAGAAATTAAACTAGGAAATATACTAGAAAGAAAGCTAGAGAGAAAGCTAGAGAGCTGGAAAGCTAGATAAAAAGCTAGGGAGAATGCTAAATTTATCACTAGATAAAAGCTAGCAAAAACTGGAGAGTTAGAGACAAAAATAGAGAGAAAGCTAGAGAGTTAGAGAGAAATCTTGAAAGGTAGATATGAAACTAGAGAAAGCTAGAGAGTTGGAGATAAAGCTATAGAGAAATCTAGAAAGCAAGAGATAGATCTATAGAGAAATCTAGAAAGCAAGAGATAGATCTATAGAGAAAGCTATATAAAATGCTAGAGAGAGAAAGACATAAAAAACTAAAGAGAAAACTTTATAAAAAGCTAGAGAAAAAACTAGATGAAAATCTAGAAAAAGATAAATAAAACTATAGAGAGCTATATAAAAAGAGAGAAAGCTAGAGAGGAAGCTATATTAAGAGCGAGAGCTATATAAAAAGTTGGAGAGGAAATTAGATAAAAAGCTAGAAAAAGCTAAATAAAAAGCTAGTGAAAGATAGAGAAAAATTAGAAAGCTAGAGACGTGAGGTAAAAATTTTAAGAGAAATCCAGAGCATTGCAGAGAAAGCTATAGTGAAAGCTAGACTGTTACAGATAGCTAGAGAGCGAAAGATAGAGCTAGAGAGAAAGCTAGAGTTAAGGAGTAAGCCACACATTTAGAGAGAAACATAGAGAAAGATAGAGTTAAAGAGTAAGCTTGAAAAAGCTAGAGTTAGGGAGGAAGTAACAAATTTAGAGAGAAAGCTAGACTTAGAGTGAAAGCTATAGTTAGTGAGAAAGCTAGAGAGAAAGCTAAAGGGAAAGCTAGAGAGAATGGTAGAGTTAGAAAGCTAGAGAGAATGGTAGAGTTAGAAAGCTAGAGAGGAAGATAGAGTGAAAGCTAGAGTTACAGATAAACCTAAATTTAGAGATAAAGCTGGAGAGAAGGCTAGAGCTAGAGAGAAAGCTAGAGTTAGAGTGAAAGTTTTAGAGAAAGCTAGATTTATTGAGAAAGCTTGGGTTAGAGAGAAAGCTATTGTTAGAGAGAAAGCTAGAATCAGAGAAAAAGCTAGTGAAAGCTAGGGTTAGAAAGTTCTAGAGATTAAAGATAACTTTCAAGACGGTAGGTACTAACGCAAAGAAAGTGTAGGCAGCCCAGGCAGTGTTGCCCTCCCAATCCTCCATATCTGCCCTCAGCTGGTGGGGTCGGCCACTGGTCAGGGCGTGCAGTGCTTTCAACCCTGTGTTCAGGAGAGACACACCGGGTCATACATGGGGTTATACATGGGGTTATACATGGGGTTATACATGGGGTTATACATGGATTTATACATGGGGTTTTATATGGGGTTATACATGGGTTATACATGTGGTCAAACATGGGGTTATACATGGGGTCGAACGTGGGGTTATACATGGTGCATTCTCAGTGTCAGGTGCACTCTGTCAGTGTTACGTGCACTCTCCCAGTTTCAGGTGCAGTCTCTCAGTGCCAGGTGCACTCTCTCAGTGTCAAGTGCACTCTCTCAGTTCCAGGTGCACTGTTAGTATCAGGTGCACTCAGTTCCAGGTGCACTTTCTCTCTGTCAGGTGCACTCTTTTAGTGCCAGGTGCACTCTCTCAGTGTCAGGTGCACTCTCAGTGGCAGGTGCACTCTCACACTGCCAGGTGTACTCTCTCAGTGTCAGGTGCACTTTCACATTGCCAGGTGCACTCCTAGTGTCAGGTGCACGCTTTCAGTGCCAGGTGCACTCACACAGTGCCAGATACATTTTTTCAGTGCCAGATGTACTCAGTCCCAGGTGCACTCTCTCAGTGCCAGGTGCACTATCTCAGTACCAGGTCTACTCTCTCAGTGTCAGGTGCACTTTCACAGTGCCAGGTGCACTCTCTCAGTACCAGGTCTACTCTCTTAGTGCCAGGTTCACTCTCACAGTGCCAGGTGCACTCTCTCAGTGCCAGGTGTACAAGCCAGTGTCTTCTACTTTGATGGAGTGTGCCCTGGCAGGCACTGGCACTTGTGCCACTTACTGTCACAATAAGGTTGAGTGCACAACACCCACTCTCACTTACCACCCCACTCCTCTCCCCTTCCCCCACTCCCTCTCTGAGTGTATTATTAACAACGCTTCTCGTATGCGTGTACATTATGAGTGTATCCCTGACAACACTCTCTGTATGAGTGCATGTGTGTGTATTATGAGAGATAATTGAGTGTTTTCCTGACAATACTCAGTGTATATGTGTGTATTATGAGCAGTATTCTCCTCTCCAAATATCTCCTTGACTATACTCTGTGTATGAATGAGAAAAGGTACAAGGTTCGGGTTCGATAACTGCACTAGGATTTTCGCATTCTCCTGCATACTTCTTCAGCAGCTTAATATTATTTATTATTATTAAAGATTCGCCGATATTCTCCCGGCCCGGGCCTTTTGCAAGTGGTGGCCGGCCTTGGCTCCCTCTCTAGGGAGTGTCTGTGACCTAAGTCTCCCATGGGAGGAGCCACAAGTACCCCCTCGTCTTCGGTTAGGAGCTTAGCATATACTGCCCACCTGGTGGATGGCACCGAGGTCCTGTGCAAGCTCAAGACAACATGGAAAACTAAAGGAACTTGACACCCATATGCATAAGGAGTGATTTCCCATACAACTGAAAATTTAAGACTGCTACTAGCACTAGAAATATTGTTCTCGTGCCACATCGAAGGTCCCTGCTAGGTCCTATTATTTTCTAGAATATAACAAGCAATGAAAATGCGTTAGCCACAATGTGAGTAATAGGGAAATAGAAAAAATCTAGGTAACTGTCCAGGAACCAGATTACATCAAAACCGCTCGTTATAAACAATATGTCTTAATATATAAAATTTGATAATGAAAAATAAGTAAGTGTATTATTAAAATCTTAGACTCAAATTGGAATATCAGATAATCTTATATAAATATTTACATAATGTAAAATGCCGCAGGGGACGGAAGAAATTAACAAGTCCTCGCTTTGAAGATAAAGAAAACGGAGGTGCATTTCTATAAAGGAGACTGGGTAGACTTTTTGAAGAACTTTAGAAGACTGACACAAAATGATCATAAACGAATGGAGGAAACGTCATGCATGACTTAACGGAACTCACCCGCTCCTTCTAGCTAAACCTAGGTAGTTCACTCCTGGATTTTTACGGATTTTAATTTTTTAAAATACTGAAACCACGGGAAAAAAGCACTGGGATGATGGGGAAAACAAAAAGGCTGTTATCATGTACTCCTGGGGCAGGTTGCTTTTGACAAGGGTTTACTTTTTTTTAAATGATAAATTTTTTTCAAAAGAAAAAGGGCTACCCCTTTGTGGTATCCCTAACCACTCTATGAAATAAAAAAAAAATCATCTTAAGGGAATTTCATGGTAAATGAGGAATTTTAAATAAAAAAAAAACAAATCACAAATAATGAAAAAAAATTCACAATTTACAACACTAGGGTTAATATTGTTCAATTTAAAAGTTCCACACTGATTTTTTTCTAAAATGGTTTTAATTTTCCCAGATTTGCCTATCTTACGTAGAAGTTTAGACACAAAGGGGTTTAAAAATGTAGGTTTATGAAAAGAAATTAACCTACCATTTTCCCTTTGCGGGGTTTCACCAAACCCCCACTTCGTATTCGGCCACGAACGGTTTTAAAGGGGAATGTGCCCGGTTTTGCGGGGGCCCCCTTTACTGCCCCACCCTCCCCCCCCCCACCCCCGGGTATGGTGGTCGCAGAACACCTCTCGGGGACATCCCCCGGTGGCTGGAGCGAAACCCCGTTTTCCATAAAAGCCCCTAAGAAAAGCTCCTTGCAGCCCCGGGAAATGGGTGGGTACTCCAGGTATTTCCCTTTTGTCATCTTTTTGCAGTTTTTTCGGGCAGGGTTTTGGGAGGATAGGTGACTCCTGGGGATATTCCTCGCGGGATGAGGGGGTTTTCTCCTGTCTTGGGGTCTCGGGCCATTTTGGTCAAAACTCTTGAGAAGGTCTTGTTCATGGCATCAAGACCGATTCGTAGTGTCGAGGGGGGTAGGGTGCATCCTGGAAAAGGATCCTCCCCATTTTCAGCTCCGTGGGTTTTGGGGATGAGTTACCTCCCCCTCATATTTCCATCATCTTCTTGTCTCATCGGAGATGAACGCCGGGTTGTTTTTAAATCTTATAGAGTTTGGGTACGTAGATCACTTAATGAACAACTAAGCTCGTTTGTACTTTCATTTCGTAAGATTAATTTGCCTTTTCCAACACCTCCTCACGAGAGTCATACACGCTGTTCCTCACAGCGAAGAGTTCAGCTTTCTGCGATCTCAGCTCACCTTTGATGTCATCATTCTGAGTGCCGACCCTCCTCAGCCCTCGCTTGAGCTTCTTCTTAAAATCTGTCATCTCCAGAGCTACCTGATCTACCTTAGCGCTCATCTCCTCCCGCTCCTTCGACAGCGCCTCCTTCATGTTCCGAATCTCGCAGGTCAGTTCATATTTCATGGTATCCATGCGCGTGTGAACCTCCTTCCTGATGTCCGTCACCTCCTTCTGCAGCGACCTCACCAGGTGTTCCAGGTTCCCAATAGGGGAAATCTGCCCATTGTCGAATGTCTGGAACTGATGAGCATCTCCGCTTCGAAGGACCGACAGAAGAGCAAAAACCAGCAGCGGCCACCACATCTTCGGAGTGCTGGACCACGGGAGAGGTGTGTGGATCAATACAACTTTCACATGATGTCCACACCATTTTCTCCCGTGTTTCCTGCCTCACACTTTCAGAGTTGCGACTCTTCTCCCTTCTGCTGTGAAGGTGCTGCATGTTCTCACAGTAACACTCATCTTCTTTTGCATCAACTACCGTTATCCAGGAGAAAATGACCTATTTAATGAATAAAGAGAAGCATATATGAGGTATATCCCTATGTAGTTAGTGAGAGAATAGTATGGTTCATTAACTTTATGGTTTTTGATCCCTTTTTCAAAGGTTAGAAGTGTTTTCAGGGTACCTCCCATACATTAAATATATGGTAGCCCCTATACACCATGGACACCCCCAACACGTTGATGGTAACCATCTCTCTTCCCGAGAGTAGTTCCATAAATTCTTACATCCTGGGGGAAGGGTGGATTAGGTTTCAAATATATCTACTAAAAGATAGTTGATTGCTATTTTTCAGACATCCTACACGAGGGCCCTTTAAAGGCGCCGTCCCCTGAAACCCCATCAAAAAATACTTAATACCTAAATATTATTTTGTAAACCACGGGTGTATATGCACGGAACACCCTTCACGTATGAACACGAGTATACACACCCTCAGTTTTATAACTTAAGATATAAACAATTCATAAATAAACAGGCAATAACATACCTGTCAATGTACTGATACTGAGATATGCTACTTGATTGTATATACATTGAGGCTAGACACCTTTAGCGCAAAGCACACTAAGAGATTCACCCGCAGTGTAAGATAAATATTATATATATAATATAATATAATATTATATAATAATAATATAAAATTTTATATATAATATATAATAAAAAAAATTTTTATATATATATATATATATTAATATTGAAGACATTCATCTCCTGTAACATACACGAACACATAATTTCAAGTGAACATGCATGTTGAACACTCATACTACATACGAAAAATGCATACTTTCATACAAACAAAAATACAACTACATACATACATACATGCAACATACATATAACATACATACATACATACAATCAAATACACAAAACCTATACTGGCTGGGAAAATAGTTTTGTAAACATATATATATTAAACTGAAAATGTCTCAGTGTTTAAAATTTTGGTGCGTGACACGTGTGCACCTTGTTAATACCACATCCGGCTTCTCTTACAGATGCCTTTAAATACTCGATACTCGTATAAATACACGTGATGACCTTGCAAACACGTGTATGGGTTTGAAAACACGGTTTATCCCAATACACGTAAAGGCTCTAAGTTATGTGTATGATTATACAGATTGAATATTAATTGCAGATGTATCGTGCATACACGCATACTAAATCAGTGTGTTTTCCGTGTATGGGTTAATGGCTAGGGATAAATCACAACACAACACACCACAACCACACACACACACACACACACACACACACCAAAACCCCACACACACACACACACACACACACCACACACAACTCACTCACTCACCAATGAACAAACTGACCTGTTCTTCCTCCTGAAGAACAACAGAACAAGATATCATACCAGTCATGTTATACACAGTATACACCACACTTGTTCTCCAATACATTTTTCAACACCTCACAGAGAATAAGAAACACAATGATGTACAGAATGATAAAGACAATAATTGTTCTTCTAAGATAATTGTTCCATTATTTTTCTAAGATAATTGTTCCATTGTTCTTCTAAGATAAATTTTTCCATTTTTTTTTTCTAAATAATTGTTCCATTGTTCTTCTAAGATAATTGTTCCATTGTTTTTCTAAGATAATTGTTCCATTGTTCTTCTAAGATAATTGTTCCATTGTTTTTCTAAGATAATTGTTCCACTTTCTGATGAACAAAACGCTCTTTTATGTCTTAAGTATAATTATGATAATATAATTGTCATAATATATTATAATAGACCACTTTTCACGGGGTATAATTTATTTCTGTGTTTTAACCCCCCTTTTGGGATTTCTTAAAGTAATACGAAAAAAATTCTGGTTTTTGGAATATGGCACGTGTGTGGCACTGGGGGGTGGGAAATGGTGTGTGGCACTGTGTGTGGCACTGGGTTCAGCACTGGGGTGTGGGACTGGGGTGTGGCCTGGGTTTTAACACTTTGTGTGGCACTGGGGTGTGGCACTGGTGTGTAGCACTGGGAAAGGGACTGGGTATTGCCTGGTGTATGGCACTGGGTATGACATTGGTGCATGGCACTGGGGTTTACCAAATGATGTAGGCACTGGTGTCTAGCACTGGTGTAGGGGAAAAAAATGGGGTGTGGGACTGGGGGATTTTGGGACTGGGTTATGGCACTGATGTGTGGCACTGATGTATGGCCTGGGTATGACATTGGTGCATACAAAGGTGTTGGGATTGGTGTTGGCACGGTGTATACCTGGTGTGGGCACTGGTGCATGACACGGGGTAGGGCACGGATATGATTCATTGATGGCCCCTGTGGCCCAAATCAAGATAAGGCGCCATTACGCCCAAAGCCATGCATGGGGGGGCAGAGTGCCATGGTGCCAGGATCGCCTGATGGCACTCTGATCTCCACCTGAGACACTCTCCTCCCCCCCAGCCCGCCACCAATCTCGGGTTATTTTTTCCGATGGGGAGACCTTTTTCAGCACTGATTGGGAGAGAGGTGACCAGGAGTGTACCAGAGTGGCGATAGCTTCCTGATGGGTGGGGGAAAAAAGATGCGTCCTATCACCGGCATCCAGCGAGAGGCACTGCAGTGCCCCCTGCCTGGGGGAGTGCCAACTTTCCCGCCAAATTGCCAGCATAGCTGCTCTCATTTCTCTCCCCCTCTCTCCTCTCCCTTCTCCTTACCCCATCCTTCTATGATTGGCACCTATCTTGGGACCTACCTATGGGCCCGAGTCATCTCTGTTGTTCTTTGGGACTGTCATCTCCCTTGTATTCTAGTACGTCATCACCTGTTTTTGGGACGTCTCTCTCGTGTTCTTGGGACTGCATCACTGTTGTTCCTGGGACTGTCATTACGTTGCTCCTTTGTACGCATTACTGTTTCTCATCGTACTGCATCTCTGCTGTTCTTGGTCTGTCATCTCTGTTGTCTTGGTACTGCATCTCTGTTGTTCTTGGTACGGTTACTCTGTTGTTCTGGGTACTGTCATCTCTGTTGTTTTTATCTGTCATCACTTTGTTTTTTTGCCTTCACTCTGTTGTTCTTTTCGTCACCTGTTTTTTTAAACTGCCCCCCACTGTTGTTTTTTGCAGTGTCATCTCGCTTTCTTGGTACTGTCTCTCTGTTGTTCTTGGTACGTCATCTCGTTGTTCTTGCTACTGTTATCTCTATTGTTCTTGGTTATGCATCTCTGCTGTTCTTGGTACTGTCATCCTGTTGTTATTGTACTGCATCCTGTTGTTTTTTTTGGGACTGTTTTCCGTTGTTCTTGGTACGTCTCTCTTTGTTCTTATACTGTCATTACGTTTTTTTTTTACACTGTCATCTCTGTTGTTCTTGGGACTGTCATCACTGTTGTTTTTAGCCGCCACACTGTTGTTTTTAGCAGTGTCATCTCTTTGTTCTTCGTAAAAGTCCATCTCTGCGTTTTTGGGACTTTCATCTCTGTTGTTCTTTTGGGACGAAAACTGTTGTTCTTGGTACTGTCATCTCGTTTTTTGGGTACTGTTATCTTTGTTGTTCTTACCCATTGCACCCTCTTTTTTGTTTTTTTTGGTACTGTCATCTCTGTTGTTTTTTGGGTATTTGCCATCTCTGTTTTCCTTTGGTCTGTCATCTCCTTTTGTTTTTTTTTAGGGGGGGTCATCACCGTTTGCTTTTCGTACTGCCCATCACTGTTTTTTTTGGCCCGGGCCCCATCTCTTTTGGGGTTTCTTGGTACTGTCATCCCTGTATTCTTAAAAACTGTTATCTCGTTGTTTTTTGGGGTTCTGTCGTCTCGGTTTTTTTTGGAACTGTCATTACTTTTCCCTTTTGGGTTTACTGTCTTTTCTGATGTTTTTGGTACTGCCCATCGGGTTTTTGCTCTTGTACTGTCATTTCTGATTTTTTTTGGTACTGTCATCTTTTGTTGCCCCCCCTTGGGTACTGCCCATTTCTTTTTGTTCTTGGTATTTCTCATCTCTGTTTTTTCTTAAAACTATTATCTCTGTTGTACTTAATACTGCGCCCTCGTTGTTTTTGGTACGGGTCATTACTGTTTTTTTTGGGTATTGTCATTCTTTTGGGTTCTTGATACTTCATCACTGTTGTTTTTAGAAACATCGTCAATTTGTTCTTAGTACCATCGAAAACTGTTTTTTCCCTTATCCCAATTCTTTACTGTTGTTCTTAGTACCATCGTCACTGTTTTTCTTAGAAAACCAACCCCCCACTGTTTTCCCTTAGTACCATCGTCACTTTTTGTTCTTAGTACCATCGTCACTGTTGTTCTTATTACCATCGTCACTTTTTTTTCTTAGTACCATCGTCACTTTTTGTTCTTATTTACCATCGCCCAACTGTTTTTTCCTTAAAACCAAATCGTCATTTGTTTTCCCTTAGTACCATCGCCCCTGTTTTCTTAGTACCACGTCACTGTTGTTCTTAGTCCCATCTTTCCACGTTGTTTTTGGGTACCATCGTCACTGTTTTTTTAAAACCACGTCACTGTTTTTTCTTATTTACCACGCCCCTGTTTGTTTTTAAAGTACCATCGTCCTGTTGTTTTTAGTACCATCGTCACTGTTTTTTCTTGGTCCCAAATCGTCACGTTGTTTTTTGTACCATCGTCACTGTTGTTCTTGGTCCCCATCGTCACTTTTTTTTCTTAGTAACCATCGTCACTGTTGTTCTTATTACCATCGCCCACTTTGTTCTTAGTCCCAAATCGTCCACGGTTTGTTTTTGGGGTACCATGGGTCACTTTTGGTTTTTGGGTTTACCAACGTCACGGGTTGTTCTTAGTACCATCGTCACTTTTTGTTCTTATCCCAAATCGTCACTGTTTTTTTGGGTACCATCCCCACTGTTTGTTCTTAGAAACCATCGTCACTTTTTGTTCTTAGAAACCATCGCACTGTTGTTTTTGGGTCCCAACGTAACTGTTGTTCTTGGTCCCATGGGCCCACGTTGTTCTTGGTACCAGGGTCACTGTTTTTTCTTAGTACCATCGTCACTTTTTGGTTTTGGTACCATCGCACTGTTGTTTTTAGTACCACGCCACTTTTGTTCTTGGTCCCAATGGGCCCCACTGTTTTTTTGGGAAACCACGTCACGGGTTTTTCCTTATTTACCATCGCCCACTTTTGTTCTTAGTAAATCTAAACTTTTGGGTTCTTGGTACCATCGCCACTGTTTTTTTTCTTAGTCCCAAAATCGTCACTTTTTGGTTTTTAGAAACCATCGCCCCTTTTGTTCTGGTACCATCGTCATTTGTTTTTCCCTTGGGTACCATCGTCACTGATTTTTCTTGGTACCACCGTCACTGTGTTTTTGGGTTCCATCGTCCCTTTTTGTTTTTTGGAACCATCGTCACTGTTTTTCTTGGTACTTCTCTTTTATGGAGAATTTTATCCTCCTTATTTTCCTTCCCTGCTTTTTTTTTTCCCCCTCCCCCCTCCCCCCTCCCTCCCCCCCTCTCTCCCTCCTTCCCTCCCCCCTCCCCTCCCTCCCCCCCTTCCCTCCCTCCCCCCCCTCCCTCCCTCCTTCCCTTCCCCCCCCTCCCCCCCCCTCCCTCCCTCCCCCCCCTCCCTCCCCCCTTTTCCCCCCCCCCCCTCCCTCCCTCCCCCCTCCCCCCTCTCTCCCTCCCTCCCTCTTTTCCCCCTCCCTCCCCCCCCTCCCTCCCCCTTTCCCCCTCCCTCCCTCCCCCCTTTTCCCTCCTTTTCCCCTCAAGAATTTTCCAGATGTGAACACATTTTTGACCCCCCGAAATAAGTTCCCCACTTCGCCCCCACCCTGTCTCATAAAGCCAACAGTTCCCTTTTGGGCCCACAACGGAAAATAACTATATTAAAGGCTAAAAAGCCTTTTTTCTTTTGGAGACGCAGAATTAGTTAAGTTTTTAAAACAAACTCGAATGACATGAAGTTTTAAATTTTCCCCCAGTAATTTAAAAACCCCCTAAATTTTCTTTAAAAAACCCCACTAAAATTTCCCACGGGAAATTTCTATTTGAAATCCACGAAACCCCACAAAAACCCAAAGGGTGTAACCCGCGAAACCCACTGGAATTCACAAAAAATTCCAATGAAACTTGCTAAAAAACCCATTTGAAATCCACAAAAAACCAGGGGAAGTCCATGAAACCTACTGAGAACCACTGAAAATCATCGGGAAAACCAGTGAAAACCTTTCCCAAAACCCCCTGAAACACACTGTAACTCCCGAAAACTGGGAAAAACCCCTGGAACTAAGATACTCACAGAAACCACTGAAAAAAAATTTAAACACATAAAACCCACTGAATCCAAAGAAACTCACTGAAACTCACTGAAAACACAGTGGGAAAATTTACTGAACCCCAAAGAAACAGTGGGGGCTCACTGGGAATCACCCCGAAACTGAATGAAACACAGTGAAACCCCATTGAAACAGTGAAGTTCATTGAAACCCCATTGAAACTAAGTGAAATGCAAATGAAGTTCACTGAAATTTTAATGAAAACCAAATGAACTCAATAAACCCACTTTAAAGTGAAACTCACTGAAACACAAAAGAAACTCAAAAGAAAAGCAGTGAAAGTTACTGGGAAAAACAGTGGGAAAACCCCCTAAAACAGTGAAACCCCCCCTGAAACACAGTAAACCCACCAAAAAAAGGAAACTTTTGAAAAAGAAAAAAACCTTTGAAAAAACCAAAGAAACTTTAAAGAAACACCCTGGGAAAAATCACTGAAAAACCCGAAACTCACTGAAAAACAGGGAATCCAGGGCAAGAAAATTAGTTAACCTCCATCACCAGTACATTTCTACCAGCCCCGGGAGCACCTGATTACCTCTCAGGCAAAAACCACACCACGTGACCTCCCTGCTGCAGGCAACACCACACAACTGTTACCTCCCTTCTGGGAAAGGCCCAAAACCCCTTTTAAATGTGACCTCCCTGCTGCAGGGGAAAAACCACACTCACTTGGGCCTCCCCCGCTGCAGGCAAAAACCCCCAAAATGTGGACCCCCCCTGCTGCCCTGCAACACCCCACTAACTGGAAACCCCACTGCCCCAGGCAAAAACCACACAAACCCTTTTACCTCCCTGCTGCAGGCAACACCACACCAAAAAATGACCCTCCCTGCTGCAAGCAAAAACCCAAAACAAAATGGGGGACCTCCCTGCTGGGAGGCAACACCCCCAAAACCCGTGACCTCCATCTGCAAGCCCAAAACCACCCCTAACTTGACCCCCCCTGCTGCAGGCAAACACCACACTCACTGTGACCTCCCTGCTGCAGGCCCCCCACACTAAAATGTGCCTCCCCCCGCTGCAGGCAACACCACAAATTAAATGGACCTCCCAGCGCGGAACGCCAAAAAACCCAAAACCAAAAAAAAAAAAAAAACCCCCCCACAAAAAAAACAAAACAAAAAAATAAAACCAACAAAAAAACCCACGACAAAAAAACAAACCCCGGAAAAAAAACATAAAAAAAACCCCCAAAAAAAAATAAAAAAAACGGATTCCCCCCGGGCCCCCAAAACCCGGCCCTTCCCCCCGGGCCCAACCAAAACCCCCCCCACCCCCCCCACCCGGGG
The DNA here is from genome assembly GCF_026875155.1 of Cherax quadricarinatus. Lineage (NCBI taxonomy): Eukaryota > Metazoa > Arthropoda > Malacostraca > Decapoda > Parastacidae > Cherax > Cherax quadricarinatus. The sequence goes on along the minus strand of NC_069451.1, from coordinate 30,905,810 downwards.
GCCCCCCACCACCCCCCCCCCCCCCTCCCTTACCCCTCCGGCCCCCCTCCCCCGCCCCCCCCCCCCCCCTCCCCCCCACCCCTCCCCCCCCCGCAGGGCCCCCCCCCCCCCCCCCCCGCCCTACCGTAACCCTCCCCACGCAAAACCCACCCTAAATTTTGACCCGTGCGCAGGGAACCCAAAATAACTTGACCTCCCTGCCAGCAAAACCCCCACTAACTTTGGGCCTCCCTTTCTGCAAACAACACCACCCTAAATGTTTACCTCCCCCTGCAGGCAAAACCCACTAACTGTGAACCCCCCTGCTGCAACAACACCACACTAAAAATGTGACCTCCCCTGCTCAGGCAAAAACCCACCCCTTTAAATTGACTCCCTCTGCAGGCAAAACCCCCCACTAACTGTGACCTCCTTTCTTCAGGCAAAGCAAAACAACTGTGACCTCCCTGGTGAGGCAAAAACCCACAAATTAACCCCATGCTGGGAGGAAAAAACCACACTAACGTGACCCCCCCCTTCTGCAGGCCCCCAAAATTTTGTTGAAAATTTGCTGAGGCAACAAACAATAAGTGTTTTTTGAAAGGGAAACCCCAATTTTGAATTTGTTCAGGCAAACAAAAATTTTTCTGTGGATTTCTGAGGCAAAAAACATAATTTTTGACCTTTTCCCCCTGGGTTAAAAGCAAAAATATTTTTCCTTTTGGCAGGCAAGGCAAAATAAATTTTTTGAATTTGGTTTCAGGCAACCCAACATAATTTTTGCCCTCTTTGTTCCCGGGGCCGGGAAAATAATGGTTGAATTTGTTTCAGGGCCCCCAACCCCCTAAAAATGCCTTTTTGCAGGCAACAAATAACTGTGTTGTGCAAAAAAAACCCCAAAATTGTTTTAATGGTTGGCAAGGGGGAACATAACCTGTGAATTCTGAAAGGCCCCCAAAATTTGTTGAATTTGTTCAGGCAACAGTTTATAAATTTTTGCTGAGGCAACAACCCCCTAATTTTTTGTTTCAGGCAACATAATTTTTTGATTTTTGCAGGCAACATTTGTTTCCCCTAGTGGGGTTTTTAGGCAACATTTTCGTATTTTTGTTGGAGGCAACATTTTGTTCGAGTGTTTTTTTGCAGGCAACCTTTTTGTTCGTAGTGTTGCGTAGGCCCAAAATTCCAAATAATGTTGGGTTTCAGGCAACAAATTTTTTTGAAATGTTGTTTCAGGCAAATATTGTTCGTAATGGTTTTTTGCAGGCAAAAATTGTTCGGTTTTTTTTTTGCAAGAACATATTGTTGTAGTTTTTGTTTTAGGCAAAAATTTTTTGTTTTCGGGGAAGTGTTTTTTTGCAGGCCAAAAATTTTTCGTAAGTTTGTTGAAAGGGAACATTTGGTTTTGTAGTGTTGTTTTCGGCAACAAATTTTTTTTTTTTTTGTTTTGTAAATGTTGTTGCAGGCAACATTTGTTTTGTAGTGTTGTTTTAGGCAACCAAATTTTTTCGTAGTGTTTGGGTGTAGGCAACATTTTTCGTAGTGTTTTTTGCAAAGGGAAAATTTTGTTCCATGTTTTTTGCGTGCAACATTTTTTCGTAGTGGGTTTTGCAGGCAACATATTGGGTTTTTTTGTGTTTTTTTGCAGGCAACAATTTTTTTCGAGTGTTTTTTTGTAGGCCCAAAATGTTTGTTGAGGTTTTTTGCAGGGGAACTTTGTTCGTAGTGGTTTTTGCAGGCCAAAATGTTTTTTCGTAGTGTTGCGTAGGGGAACATTTTAGTAAATTTGTTGCAGGCAACATAATTTTGTTTTTAGTGTTTTGCAGGGAAAAATATTGTTTTGTAGTGTTTTTTGCAGGCAACAATTGTTGTTGTTTGTTGCAGGTAACATTTTTGGGTTTTTGTATGTTGCCCGTAGGCAACATTTTTGTTTCGTAGTGTTTTCTGTAGGCAACATTTTCAGTAGTGGGGTTGCAGGCAACATATTTGTTTTTAGGTTTTTTTGCAGGCAACAGTTGGGTTTGTAATTTTTGTTTCAGGCAACATTTGTTCGTAAATGTTTTTTGCAGGGAAAAATTTTTTGTTTGGTTAGGTTTTTTTTTGTTTTAGGCAACATTTGTTTTGTAGTGTTGTTTTGGGGAACAATTTTTGGGAGTGTTGTTGCAGGGAACATTTTGTTTGTAGTGTTTTTTGCAGGCAAAGTTGTTCGTATGTTTTTTGCAAAGGCAACATATTGTTTGTAGTGTTGTTGGAGGCAACATTTTGTTTTCCCTAGTGTTTTTTGAGGGAACAGTTTTCTATGTTTTTTGCAACAACAAAATTTTTTCGTAGTGTTTTTGCAGGCAAAATGTTGTTCCCTAGTGTTTTCTGTAGGCAACAATTTTAAGTGTTTTTTGCAGGAAAAATATTGTTTTGTGTTTTTTGCAGGCAACAAAAATTTTTTGTAGTGTTTGTTGCAGGCCAAAATTTTTTTCGAGTGGGGGGGTTTTCAGGCAACATTTGTTTTTTTTGTGTTGTTGCAGGCAACATTTTTTTTCGTAGGGGGGGGGTTCTTTTTTAAAGGGAACATGTTGTTTTGTAGTGTTTGGTTGGAGGGAACATGTTTAGTAGTGTTTGTTTCAGGCAACATTTGTTCGTAGTGTTTGTATGGGGGGGGGAACATTTGGGTTTTGTAGTGTTTTTTCAAGGCAACAAAATTTTTTCGTATGTTGTTCAAAGGGAACATTTTGTTCGTAGTGTTGTGCAGGGAAAATGTTGTTTTTAGGTTGTTTTAGGCCCCAAATTTTTTCGTAGTGTTTGTTTGCAGGCAACAATTGGGTTTGTAAAATGTTTGTTTTCAGGCAACATGTTGTTTTAGTGGTTTTTTGCAGGAACATTTTGCCCCTAGGTTTTTTTGCCGGCAACAGTTGTTTTGTAGTGTTGTTCAGGCAAAAATTTTGTTTTGTAGTGTTGTTGCAGGGAACAATTGGGGGTTTTTCGTAAGGTGTTGTTTTCAACAACATTTGTTTTGAAATGTTGTTTTGGGAGGCAACATTTGTTTGTAGGGTTTTTTGAGGCCCAAAAATGGGGTTTTTTGCAAGGCCCAAAATTTGTTCCCCTAGTGTTTGTTTTAGGCAACCAATTTTTCGTAGTGTTTTTTGCAGGGAACATTTGTTCTAAATGTTGTTGCAAAGGGAAAAAATTTTGTTTTAGTGTTTTTTTTCAGGGAACAAATTTTTTTTCGGGAGTGTTTTTTGCAGGCAACATATTGTTTTAAGTGTTTTTTTTGCAAGGGAACCCTTTTTTCGTAGGGTTTTTGCAGGCAAAGGTTTTATTTTGCAGGAACCTGTTTTTCCCCCCCTTTCCCTTTTTCCCCCCATTTGCCTTAATTGGTTTTTTCCAAAATTTTTTCCCCAATTTTGTTTCCCCCCAAAAGTTTTTCGTAGGGTTCACCAACCATTTGTTCCAAAGGATGTTTTGTCCCCATTCAAGGGGTTGAAGGAAAACCTTTTTCGAGGTTTGGCAGGCCAAAAAATATGCCAAGGTTTTAGGCAGGGAAAAGGGTCTGGTGGTTTTTTGCCGGAAAAGTTGGGCGGGTGTTTTGGGTTCAGGCCCCAAAATTTTTTGTTTAATTTTTTTGGACAACCTTTTTCTAGTGTTCTGTAAAACACATTGTTTTTTCACAACATTAAATTTTTCCCCAATTTTTTTTCCCCGGCAACCTTTTTTGTTCTAGGTTTTTCGGCCCTGTTTTTGAACAACTTTGTTTAAGTTCCGTTTTCCCCAAAAGTCATTAGGGGGCAAAATAAATTGGTTGATTTGTTGCCCCAAACATAAAAGCCGAAGTGTTGTTAAAAACAACAAATTTTTCAATGTTTTCAACAAAATTTTTTTGTAAAGTGGTCAACAACATGGTTGAACCCTTTTCCGCAGGCAATTTGGGTCATCTGCCCGGAGAAACCCTGGTTTATTGTCCCCCCCCCTTCAACAAAACACACCCTTTTTCAAATTTAAAAACCCATAAATTTAAAAAAGGGTGCTTTAACTTGTTCCCACACTACGGGAAACCCCCGCCCCGGCACAGTTATTTCCCCCCGTTTTTCCCCAACCGAAAAACTGGGTACCAAGCCCGTGTTCCCCTTTCAGAGGGAAAGAAATTAAAAAAAGGGTTTCCTTAACATGCCCCCCAGGGGGAATAAACCAAACCGTCCAAAAAAAATAAAGAATAAAATGAGGAATTTTAAAAGATTGGAAAAAGGGAAAATTAAAACCTTTTTAAAACCTTGGAAAAAATGGGAAACCCCAAGGGGTTTTGGGGGAATAACCCCCGGGGATCCCCCGGGGTAAAATTGTTCCCTCTGGGGAAAAAAGGAATTGGCCCCAAAAAAGGACCCGATGATACACTTTGGTTTTACCTTTTTTAAACAAAAGGTACCCCTTAAACACCTTTGGCCGGGGAAAATTTTCCACCAAAATTCAAATTTTAAACTGGGTAACACCTTTCATCTGTCTATCTACACTTGCTGACACCTGTCATTTGTATATCAACTCTTGCTGACAACTGTCATCAGTATATCCACACCTGTCATTAGTGCATAAATATTGGCTGACACCTGTCATCAATACATCAACACTGGCTGAACGCTGTCATCAGTAAAACAACACAGGCTGACACCTGTTATCAATACAACAACACTGTCTGACACCTGTAAGCAGTACAACAACACTGGCTGACACCTGTCATCAGCAGAGCAACTCTGGCTGACATCTGTCAACAGTAGAACAACTCTGGCTGATACCTGTCATCATTACAACAAAACTGGCTGACACATGTCATCGGTCGATGGATCTATAATTTCCTCACTAACAGAACACAGAGAGTAGTCGTCAACAGAGTAAAGTCCGAGGCAGCTACGGTGAAAAGCTCTGTTCCACAAGGCACAGTACTAGCTCCCATCTTGTTCCTCATCCTCATATCCGACATAGACAAGGATGTCAGCCACAGCACCGTGTCTTCCTTTGCAGATGACACCCGAATCTGCATGACAGTGTCTTCCATTGCAGACACTGCAAGGCTCCAGGCGGACATCAACCAAATCTTTCAGTGGGCTGCAGAAAACAATATGAAGTTCAACGATGAGAAATTTCAATTACTCAGATATGGTAAACATGAGGAAATTAAATCTTCATCAGAGTACAAAACAAATTCAGGCCACAAAATAGAGCGAAACACCAACGTCAAAGACCTGGGAGTGATTATGTCGGAGGATCTCACCTTCAAGGACCATAACATTGTATCAATCGCATCTGCTAGAAAAATGACAGGATGGATAATGAGAACCTTCAAAACTAGGAGGCCAAGCCCATGATGACACTCTTCAGGTCACTTGTTCTATCTAGGATGGAATATTGCTGCACTCTAACAGCACCTTTCAAGGCAGGTGAAATTGCCGACCTAGAAAATGTACAGAGAACTTTCACGGCGCGCATAACGGAGATAAAACACCTCAATTACTGGGAGCGCTTGAGGTTTCTAAACCTGTATTCCCTGGAACGCAGGAGGGAGAGATACATGATTATATACACCTGGAAAATCCTAGAGGGACTAGTACCGAACTTTCACACGAAAATCACTCACTACGAAAGCAAAAGACTTGGCAGACGATGCACCATCCCCCCAATGAAAAGCAGGGGTGTCACTAGCACGTTAAGAGACCATACAATAAGTGTCAGGGGCCCGAGACTGTTCAACTGCCTCCCAGCACACATAAGGGGGATTACCAACAGACCCCTGGCAGTCTTCAAGCTGGCACTGGACAAGCACCTAAAGTCAGTTCCTGATCAGCCGGGCTGTGGCTCGTACGTTGGTTTGCATGCAGCCAGCAGCAACAGCCTGGTTGATCAGGCGCTGATCCACCAGGAGGCCTGGTCACAGACCGGGCCGCGGGGGCGTTGACCCCCGAAACTCTCTCCAGGTAAACTCCAGGTAACTCCAGTGCAACAACACCGGCTGACACCTGTCATCGGTACAACAACTCTGGCTGACACCTGTCAACAGTAGAACAACTGTGGTTGATACCTGTCATCATTACAACAACACTGGCTGACATCTGTCATCAATAGAACAACTCTAGCTGACACTTGTCAAGAGTAGAACAACTCTGGCTGATACCTGTCATCAGTACAACAACACCGGCTGACACATGTCGTCATAAGAACATAAGAAAGGAGGAACACTGCAGCAGGCCTGCTGGCCCATACTAGGCAGGCCCTTTACAATTCATCCCACTAATAAAACATTTGCCCAACCCAATTTTCAATGCCACCCAAGAAATAAGCTCTGATGTGAAAGTCCCACTCAAATCCAACCCATCCCACTCATGTACTTATCCAACCTAAATTTGAAACTACTCAAAGTCCTAGCCTCAATAACCCAACTAGGTAGACTGTTCCACTCATCAACTACCCTATTTCCAAACCAATACTTTCCTATGTCCTTTCTAAATCTAAACTTATCTAATTTAAATCCATTACTGCGGGTTCTCTCTTGGAGAGATATCCTCAAGACCTTATTAATATCCCTTTATTAATACTATCTTCCACTTATACACTTCGATCAGGTCTCCCCTCATTCTTCGTCTAACAAGTGAATGTAACTTAAGAGTCTTCAATCTTTCTTCATAAGGAAGATTTCTAATGCTATGTATTAATTTAGTCATCCTACGCTGAATGTTTTCTAACGAATTTATGTCCATTTTGTAATACGGAGACTAGAACTGAGCTGCATAATCTAGGTGAGGCCTTACTAATGATGTATAAAGCTGCAGTATGACCTCTGGACTTCTGTTGCTTACACTTCTTGATATAAATCCCAGTAATCTATTTGCCTTATTACGTACGCTTAGGCATTGCTGTCTTGGTTTAAGGTTGCTGCTCACCATAACTCCCAAGTCCTTTTCGCAATCTGTATGCCTAAGTTCTACATCATTTAACTTATAAGTACTATTGGGGTATAGGCACTCCCAAGCTTCAGAACCTTGCATTTATCTACATTGAACTGCATCTGCCACTTTTCTGACCAAGAATAGAGTTTGTTTAAATCCTCCTGAAGTTCCATAACATCTACGTTTGAATCAATTATCCTACCTATCTTTGTGTCATCGGCGAATTTGCTCATATCACTAGTAATTCCCTCATCAAGATCATTGAAATATATTATAAACAACAACGGGCCCAAGACTGATCCCTGTGGAACGCCACTTGTTACAGATCCCCACTCGGATTTAACCCCATTTATGGACACTCTCTGCTTCCTGTCAGTGAGCCATGACTCGATCCACGAGAGCACTTTTCCCCCAATGCCATGAGCTGCCACTTTCTTTAACAGTCTATGGTGCTGAACTCTATCAAAAGCCTTACTAAAATCTAAGTAAATAATATCAAATTCTTTATTGTGGTCAACAGCCTCAAAAACTTTACTGAAGAAAGTTAATAAATTACTTAGACAAGACCGCCCTTGTGAATCCATGCTGAGTATCATTAATCAAGCTATGCTTATCGAGATGGCTTCTTATAATCTCAGCTATAATTGACTCTAGTAATTTGCCTACAATTGAGGTCAGGCTTATTGGGCGGTAATTTGACGGTAACGACTTGTCCCCTGTTTTAAAAATAGGAGTTACATTAGCCATCTTCCACATATCAGACACTACACCTGTTTGAAGAGATAAATTAAAAATATTAGTTAATGGTTCACAGAGTTTCATTTTGCATTCCTTAAGAACTCTTGAAAAAACCTCATCAGGACCCGGCGACTTATTTTGCTTCAGTCTGTCTATCTGCTTCATAACCATCTCACTAGTGACTGTGATGTTACATAATTTATCTTCTAGCCCACTGTAAAAATTAATTACTGGAATATTGTTAGTGTCTTCCTGTGTAAAAACTGAGAGAAAATAATTATTTAAAATCAAGCACATTTCATTCTCTTTGTCAGTAAGATGCCCATAGTTATTTTTAAGGGGACCTATCTTATCTCTAACTTTTGTTCTATAGACCTGGAAAAAACTTTTTGTGTTAGTTTTAGAATCCCTAGCAACTTTAATTTCATAGTCCCTTTTAGCTTTTCTTATCCCCTTTTAATGTCCCTCTTAATGTCAATATACTGATTCATAAGATGACCCTCACCTCTTTTGATACGCCTATAAATTCCTTTCTTATGCCCTAGTAGATATTTGAGCCTATTATTCATCCATTTTGGGTCATTTCTATTTGATCTAATTTCTTTATATGGGATAAACGCTCTCTTTGAGCAGCATGTATAGTGTTCAGAAAACTGTCATATTGATAGCTCTCTTCGTTACCCCCAGTCAACAGATGATAAGTGTTCTCTAAGCCCATCGTAAATCTGCTAAGCGAAAATCTGGGACTGTTACTGAGTTATCGCTACTATCGTACTTCCATTCAATGCTAAATGTAATTGATTTGTGGTCGCTAGCACCCAGTTCCTCTGAAATTTCTAAATTATTAACAAGGAATTCATTGTTGCCATAACTAAGTCAAGCAGGTTATTTCCCCTTGTAGGTTCTGTCACAAGCTGCTTCAAAAAACAATTCTGAAATACTTCTAAGAAGTCGTATGATTCTAAATTCCCAGTCAAGAAATTCCAATCAACATGACTAAAGTTAAAGTCCCCTAGAATTACTACATTATCGTGCCTTGTGGCCTTAACAATTTCCTCCCATAGTAGTTTCCCTTGGTCCCTATCTAAGTTTGGGGGACGGTATATCACTCCTAAAATCAGTTTTTCATGCCCCTCTGAAAATTCTATCCAAACAGACTCTGTAGTAGTCTCCCCTGGTCCCTATCTAAATTTAGGGGACGGTATATCACACCTAAAGTTAATTTTTCATGCCCCTCTGAAAATTCTATCCAAACAGACTCTGTATGTGTTACTTCAGACTTAATACCCGTTTTTATGCAACAGTTCAAGCGATCTCGGACATACAATGCCACCCCACCCCCCTTCCCGATACTTCTATCTACTTGGAACAATTTAAAACCCTGAATGTGACATTCTGCAGGCATGTCCCGACTTATTGAATTAAACCACGTCTCAGTAATGGCAAATACATCTATGTTACCTGCACTAGCAACTAGTCTCAACTCGTCCATCTTATTCCTAGCACTGCGACTATTTGTGTAATAAATACTTAAAGACCCTCCTCTCTCTTTACCCTTCCTGCTCCTTTCTGTTATTCCACTAAACCTATTACTGTCCTTGTCAATTAGCTTTCCAATATCCACCTCATTTTGCCTATTTCTAGTTCTCCTAGTACTCATATTACTACCCTGAGACTTCACAGTTTTCCCGCAAAAACCCATACCACTAACTATTCTTATTTAAAGACTAACAGCTCCCTCCACTGCGTTGGCCAGTGCTCCCACCCCACACCTAGATAAGTGAACCCCATCCCTGGCATACATGTCATTTCTGCCATAGAAGAGGTCCCAGTTGTCAATGAATGTTACTGCATTTTCCTTACAGTATTTGTCCAGCCAGCAATTGACACCAATTGCTCTGGACAACCATTCATTTCCAACTCCTCTCCTTGGCAAAATGCCACATATGACAGGTTTCCCACCCTTCCTCCTAATTTTTCTCTATTGCTGACCTATACCTGCTAATCAGGTCCTCACTCCTACGTCTGCCAACATCGTTGCCTCCAGCACTGAGACAGATAATAGGATTGCTCCCATTACCTCTCATGATGTCATCCAGACGGCTAACATATCCTTCATCCCAGCCCCAGGAAAACACACTCTCTGCCTCCTACTCCTGTCCTTCAAGCAGAATGCCCTATCCATGTACCTAATCTGGCTATCCCAACAACAACAATGTTTTTACCTTCCTTGGCGTCGTCCGTCGTGATGCTCCGAGTAGTCGACTCACATTCGCCAGGTAGCATTAAAACCACTTGTAGAATTCGTCAAGACGTTCTCGATGGTCTTCGTTGGGGTTTCTAGGGATGTCTCACTCACGTCTGCCAATGCTTCTTTGGTGCTCGTTGTGGCTTTCCCCAGTAGAACACTCAACATTCGTCAGGTAGCACCGAGAATGGGTGGAAGTTTCCACGGTAGTCTTCTGGTTTCTCGTTGTTTCTGCCTCTCCAACCGTTTTCTTGATCTTCAGCTTGGTTCCATGTTGCCCGGCCACTGACCAAGCTCCCCTCTTAATCTGGGGACTCACAACAGGAGGATTACTACGAATCCTCTTGTTCTCCTCCGTTAATCGCCGTATCTCCATCTTAGCAACTCTGAGCTCTTCTCTCAGCTGCTGGTAAAGTTGCTCAAGAGAGGGCATCCTGGTACAGATTCACAGAGTGCACACAAACAGGTCTTCACAGAGCTAAGTACACGTCACCACTGAGCTAAGTACACGTCACCACTGTGCTAAGTACACGTCACCACTGGCTGATATGTGTATTCAGCAGAACAACTCTGGCTGATAACTGTCATCAGAACAACAACACTGGCTGACACCTGTCATTAGTGCAACAACCCTGGCAGGCACCTGTCATCAGTACAACAGTACTGGCTGACACCTGTCATCAATAGAACAACTCTAGCTCACACCTGTCAACAGTAGAACAACACTTGTTGACACCTGTCATCAGTACAACAACACTGGCTGACTCCTGTCATCAGTACAACAACACTGGCTGACACCTGTCATCAGTACAACAACACTGGCTGACACCTGTCATCAGTACAACAACACTGGCTGACTCCTGTCATCAGTACAACAAAAACTGGGCTGACTCCTGTCATCAGTACAACAACACTGGCTGACTCCTGTCATCAGTACAACAACACTGGCTGACACCTGTCATCAGTACAACAACACTGGCTGACTCCTGTCATCAGTACAATAACACTGGCTGACACCTGTCAACAGTACAGCAACACTTGCTGAAACCTGTCATTAGTAGAGCAACTCTGGCTGACACTTGTCAACAATAGAACAACTCTGGCTGATACCTGTCATCAATAAAACAACACTGGCTGACACCTGTCATCAGTAAAACAACACTGGCTGATACTTGTCATCAGTACAACAACACCTGCTGACACATGTCATCAGTAAAACAACACTGGCTGACACCTGTCATCAGTAAAACAACACTGGCTGACACCTGTCAACAGTAAAGCAACTTTGGCTGATACCTGTCATCAGCACACCAGCACTGGCTGACACGTGTCATCAATACAACAGCACTGGCTGACACCTGTCACCGGTACAACAACACTGCCTGGCATCTGTCATCAGTAGAACAACACTGCTGACACCTGTCATCAGTACAACAATAGTGGTTGACACCTGTCATCAGTATAATAACTATGGATGGCACCTGTCATCAATAGAACAACTCTACCTGACACCTGTCAACAGTAGAACAACCGTGGCTAATACCTGTCGTCAGTACAACAACACTGGCTGACACCTGCCATCAGTAGAACAACACTTTCTGACACCTGTCATCAGTAGAACAATTCTGGCTGACACATGTCAAGAGTAGAACAAATCTGTCTGATACCTGTCGTCAGTACAACAACACTGGCTGACACCTGTCATCAGTAGAACAACACTTTCTGACACCTGACAACAGTAGAACAACTCTGGCTGACACCTGTCAAGAGTAGAACAAATCTGGCTGATACCTGTCATCAGTACAACAATACTGGCTGACACTTGTCATCATTACAACAACTCTGGCTGACACCTGTCATCAGTAGAACAACACTGGCTGACACTAGTATTCATTAGAACAACTCCGACTGATACCTGTCATCAGTACAACAATACTGGCTGACACCTGTCATCAGTACAACAACACTGGCTGATACTTGCCATCAGCACAACAACACTGGATGGCACCTGTCATCCGTACAATAACACTGGCTGACATCTGCATTCAGTAGAACAACTCTGCTGACACCTGTCATTAGTGCAACAACGCTGGCTGACACCTGTCATCAATAGAACAACTTTAGCTCACACCTGTCATCAGTATAACAACACTGGCTGACACCAGTCATCAGTAGAACAACTCTGGCTGACACCTGTCATCAGTAAAACAACTCTGGCTGATACGTGTCAACAGTAGAACAACTCTGGCTGACACCTGTCATCAGTAAAACAACTCTGGCTGATACCTGTTATCAGTACAACAACACTGGCTGACACATGTCACCAGTACAACAACACTGGCTGACTCCTGTCATCAGTACAACAACACTGGCTGACATCTGTCATCAGTAGAGCAACTCTGGTTGACACCCGTCATCATGGCAGCAACACTGGCTGACATCTGTCATCAGTACAATAACACTGGCTGACACCTGTCAACAGTACAGCAACACTTGCTGAAACCTGTCATTAGTAGAGCAACTCTGGCTGACACTTGTCAACAATAGAACAACTCTGGCTGATACCTGTCATCAGTACAACAACACTGGCTGACACATGTCGTCAGTACAACAACACTGGCTGACACCTGTCATCAGTACAACAACACTGGCTGACACCTGACGTCAGTACAACAACACTGGCTGACACCTGTCATCAATACAATTGAGGAACGAGCGTCCGCTGGCATTTTTAAGAAGTTCCAGAAGTCCCTTAGGCTTAGGGACTCTAGGCCTATGGAGACAAACCCTTGGCCAATGGATAGAGACTTGTACATTGTATCCAGCATTGTTCCATTGTGATCGCCATGGACACTGCTTGTGTCAGCATGACCACCATGGACACTGCTTGTGTCAGCATGACCACCATAGACACTGCTTGTGTCAGCATGACCACCATGGACACTGCTTGTGTCAGCATGACCACCATGGACACTGCTTGTGTCAGCATGACCACCATGGACACTGCTTGTGTCAGCATGACCACCATGGACACTGCTTGAGTCAGCGTGACCACCTTGGACACTGCTTGTGTCAGCATGACCACCATGGACACTGCTTGTGTCAGCGTGACCACCATGGACACTGCTTGAGTCAGCGTGACCACCATGGACACTGCTTGTGTCAGCATGACCACCATGGACACTGCTTGTGTCAGCATGACCACCATGGACACTGCTTGTGTCAGCATGACCACGATGGACACTGCTTGTGTCAGCGTGACCACCATGGACACTGCTTTTGTCAGTGTGACCACCATGGACACTGCTTGTGTCAGCATGACCACCATGGACACTGCTTGTGTCAGCATGACCACCATGGACACTGCTTGAGTCAGCGTGACCACCATGGACACTGCTTGTGTCAGCGTGACCACCTTGGACACTGCTTGTGTCAGCATAACCACCAGGGACACTGCTTGTGTCAGCATGACCACCATGGACACTGCTTGTGTCAGCATGACCACCATGGACACTGCTTGAGTCAGCGTGACCACCTTGGACACTGCTTGTGTCAGCATGACCACCATTAACACTGCTTGTGTCAGCATGACCACCATGGACACTGCTTGAGTCAGCGTGACCACCTTGGACACTGCTTGTGTCAGTATAACCACCATGGACACTGCTTGTGTCAGCATGACCACCATGGACACTGTGTCAGCATGACCACCATGGACACTGCTTGAGTCAGAGTGACCACCATGGACACTGCTTGTGTCAGCATGACCACCATGGACACTGCTTGTGTCAGTATGACCACCATGGACACTGCTTGTGTCAGCATGACCACCATGGACACTGCTTGTGTCAGCATGACCACCATGGACACTGCTTGAGTCAGCGTGACCACCTTGGACACTGCTTGTGTCAGCATGACCACCATGGACACTGCTTGAGTCAGCGTGACCACCATGGACACTGCTTGAGTAAGCGTGACCACCATGGACACTGCTTGTGTCAGCGTGACCACCTTGGACACTGCTTGTGTCAGCATGACCACCATGGACACTGCTTGTGTCAGCATGACCACCATGGACACTGCTTGAGTCAGCGTGACCACCTTGGACACTGCTTGTGTCAGCATGACCACCATGGACACTGCTTGTGTCAGCATGACCACCATGGACACTGCTTGAGTCAGCGTGACCACCATGGACACTGCTTGAGTAAGCGTGACCACCATGGACACTGCTTGTGTCAGCATGACCACCATGGACACTGCTTGTGTCAGTATGACCACCATGGACACTGCTTGTGTCAGCATGACCACCATGGACACTGCTTGTGTCAGCATGACCACCATGGACACTGCTTGAGTCAGCGTGACCACCTTGGACACTGCTTGTGTCAGCATGACCACCATGGACACTGCTTGAGTCAGCGTGACCACCATGGACACTGCTTGAGTAAGCGTGACCACCATGGACACTGCTTGTGTCAGCGTGACCACCTTGGACACTGCTTGTGTCAGCATGACCACCATGGACACTGCTTGTGTCAGCATGACCACCATGTACACTGCTTGAGTCAGCGTGACCACCATGGACACTGCTTGAGTAAGCGTGACCACCATGGACACTGCTTGAGTCAGCGTGACCACCTTCGACACTGCTTGTGTCAGCATGACCACCATGGACACTGCTTGTGTCAGCATGACCACCATGTACACTGCTTGAGTCAGCGTGACCACCATGGACACTGCTTGAGTACGCGTGACCACCATGGACACTGCTTGAGTCAGCGAGAAACCCCCTTGGACACTGCTTGTGTCAGCATGACCACCATGGACACTGCATGAGTCCCGCGTGACCACCATGGACACTGCTTGTGTCAGCATGATTACCATGGATACTGCTTGTGTCAGCATGACCCCACCATGGACACTGCTTGTGTCAGCGTTACCACCATGGACACTGCTTGTGTCAGCATGACCACCAAAGACACTGCTTGTGTCAGCAGACCACCATGGACACTGCTTGTGTCAGCATGACCACCATGGACACTGCTTGTGTCAGCAATGACCACCATGGACACTGCTTGAGTAAGCGTGACCACCATGGACACTGCTTGAGTCAGCGTGACCACCTTGGACACTGCTTGTGTCAGCATGACCACCATGGACACTGCTTGTGTCAGCATGACCACCATGGACACTGCTTGTGTCAGCATGACCACCATGGCCACTGCTTGAGTAAGCGTGACCACCATGGACACTGCTTGAGTCAGCGTGACCACCTTGGACACTGCTTGTGTCAGCATGACCACCATTGACACGGCTTGTGTCAGCATGACCACCATGGACACTGCTTGAGTCAGCGTGACCACCTTGGACACTGCTTGTGTCAGCATGACCACCATGGACACTGCTTGAGTCAGCGTGACCACCATGGACACTGCTTGAGTAAGCGTGACCACCTGGACACTGCTTGTGTCAGCGTGACCACCTTGGACACTGCTTGTGTCAGCATGACCACCATGGACACTGCTTGTGTCAGCATGACCACCATGGACACTGCTTGAGTCAGCGTGACCACCTTGGACACTGCTTGTGTCAGCATGACCACCATGGACACTGCTTGTGTCAGCATGACCACCATGTACACTGCTTGAGTCAGCGTGACCACCATGGACACTGCTTGAGTAAGCGTGACCACCATGGACACTGCTTGAGTCAGCGTGACCACCTTGGGGCACTGCTTGTGTCAGCATGACCACCATGGACACTGCTTGTGTCAGCATGACCACCATGTACACTGCTTGAGTCAGCGTGACCACCATGGACACTGCTTGAGTACGCGTAACCACCATGGACACTGCTTGAGTCAGCGTGACCACCTTGGACACTGCTTGTGTCAGCATGACCACCATGGACACTGCATGAGTCAGCGTGACCACCATGGACACTGCTTGTGTCAGCATGATTACCATGGATACTGCTTGTGTCAGCATGACCACCATGGACCTTGCTTGTGTCAGCGTGACCACCATGGACACTGCTTGTGTCAGCATGACCACCATGGACACTGCTTGTGTCAGCATGACCACCATGGACACTGCTTGTGTCAGCATGACCACCATGGACACTGCTTGTGTCAGCATGACCACCATGGACACTGCTTGAGTAAGCGTGACCACCATGGACACTGCTTGAGTCAGCGTGACCACCTTGGACACTGCTTGTGTCAGCATGACCACCATGGACACTGCTTGTGTCAGCATGACCACCATGGACACTGCTTGTGTCAGCATGACCACCATGGACATTGCTTGTGTCAGCATGACCACCATGGACACTGCTTGAGTAAGCGTGACCACCATGGACACTGCTTGAGTCAGCGTGACCACCTTGGACACTGCTTGTGTCAGCATGACCACCATGGACACTGCTTGTGTCAGCATGACCACCATGGACACTGCTTGTGTCAGCATGACCACCATGGCCACTGCTTGAGTAAGCGTGACCACCATGGACACTGCTTGAGTCAGCGTGACCACCTTGGACACTGCTTGTGTCAGCATGACCACCATGGACACTGCTTGTGTCAGCATGACCACCATGGACACTGCTTGAGTCAGCGTGACCACCATGGACACTGCTTGTGTCAGCATGACCACCATGGACACTGCTTGTGTCAGCATGACCACCATGGACACTGCTTGAGTCAGCGTGACCACCATGGACACTGCTTGTGTCAGCATGACCACCATGGACACTGCTTGAGTCAGCGTGACCGCCATGGACACTGCTTCTGTCAGCATGACCACCATGGACACTGCTTGTGTCAGCATGACCACCATGGACACTGCTTGAGTCAGCGTGACCACCATGGATACTGCTTGAGTCAGCGTGACCGCCATGGACACTGCTTGTGTCAGCATGACCACTATGGACACTGCTTGTGTCAGCATGACCACCATGGACACTGCTTGAGTCAGTGTGACAACCATGGACACTGCTTGAGTCAGCATGACCACTATGGACACTGCTTGAGTCAGCGTGACCACCATGGACACTGCTTGAGTCAGCGTGACCACCATGGACACTGCTTGAGTCAGTGTGACCACCATGGACACTGCTTGAGTCAGCATGACCACCATGGACACTGCTTGTGTCAGTGTGACCACCAGACTAGAAAACACGCTTGACCTTATCTTCGCAAATAATGGGGACCTGATAAGAGACATAAGAATATCAAAAACAACTAATTCCGATCACAACCTAATCGAAGTCCAGACGTACATGCATAGGGGTCCTGATCAGCAGAATGCATGTACCTGTGAAGGTGTCTTCACAAAATACAACTTCAACAACAAGAACATCAACTGGGACCAGGTAAACCATGTCCTAAATGAAACATGTTGGGAAGATTTCTTAAATGACATGGATCCAAACCAGTGCCTTGAAAGGATCAACTTCCTGGCAGCTGAAGCATGTTCTAGGCATATTCCCTAAGAAAGAAGAAGAGCAGGAGTAAACTGGAGAGAGAAAGACGCTCCCTCTACAGAAGACGACGAAGAGTCACTGAGCTCCTGAGGAGTGCTAGAATATCAGATACACGAAAGGAGGCACTGACCTGGGAAGTGGAAACTATCGAACTTAAGTTAAATGACTCTTACAGGAACCAGGAGAGACAGGAGGAGCTTAAAGCTATTAGTGAAATTGAAAGAAATTCGAAATATTTCTTTTTATATGCCAAAAACAAGGCAAATACCACATCTGGTATCGGGCTCTTACTCAGACAGGATGGGACTTACACAGATGACAACAAAGAAATTAGTGAAATACTGAAATCCCAGTACGACTCTGTGTTTAGTGAGCCACTAATCAGTCTGAAGATCGACGACCTAAATGATTTCTTCATGAATGAGCTTCAAAACTCCATAAATGTATGCCAGATTTCCGACATTACCCTAACTCCGATAGACTTCGAAAAATCCATTGGCAACATGCCCATGCAATCAGCCCCGGGCCCAGACTCGTGGAACTCTGCATTCATTAAGAACTGCAACTCCTCTTGCGTGTCCTAAGTACACTATGGAGGAGGAGCTTGGACATGGGTTAAATTCCATTGTCACTTAAAACAACGGATATAGCCCCACTCCATAAAGGTGGCAGCAAAGCATTAGCTAAAAACTATAGACCAACAGCTCTGACGTCCCACATCATAAAAATCTTTGAAAGAGTGCTAAGAAGCAGGATTGCAAATCACCTGGATTTCCAAAATCTGCACAATCCAGGGCAACATGGGGTCAGGGCAGGTCGCTCCTGCCTCTCACAACTACTGGATCACTATGATATGGCCTTGGATGCACTGGAAGAAAATCAGAATGCAGATGTAACATACACAGACTTTGCAAAAGCATTTGACAAATGCGATCATGGCGTAATAGCTCACAAAATACGTGCTAAAGGAATAACTGGGAAAGTGGGGAGATGGATCTTCAACTTCCTAACAAATCGAAGACAAAGGGTAGTGGTCAACAGAGTTAAATCGGTGGCTGCCATAGTGATGAGCTCTGTTCCACAAGGCACAGTACTCGCCCCCATCTTATTCCTTATCCTCATATCAGATATAGACACAGATATACATCACAGCACCGTATCATCCTTTGCGGTTGATACTAGGATTTGCATGAAGCTGTCATCTGCTGAGGACGTGGTTAACCTCCAAGAAGATATAAACAAAGTTTTCCAGTGGGCAACGGAAAACAATATGATGTTCAATGAGGACAAATTCCAACTACTCCGTTATGGAAAACTGGAGGAGATAATAACTAGAACAGAGTATACTACAGACTCTGGCCATACAATAGAGCGGAAAAATAATGTAAGGGACCTGGGAGTAGCAATGTCTGAGGATCTCACTTTCAAGGATCACAACAGTGCCACAATCACAAGTGCAAAGAAAATGATAGGATGGATAATGAGAACGTTTAAAACGAGAGATGCCAAGCCAAAGATGATCCTTTTCAAATCACTTGTTCTCTCTAGGCTGGAATACTGCTGTACATTAACATCCCCATTCAAAGCAGGTGAAATTGCAGATCTAGAGAGTGTACAGAGATCTTTTACTGCACGTATAAGTTCTGTCAAGCACCTTAACTACTGGGAACGCTTGGAAGCACTGTACTTGTACTCGTTGGAACTCAGGAGGGAGAGACATATCATAATCTACACTTGGAAAATCCTGGAAGGAATGGCCCCAAATCTGCACACAGAAATCACTCCCTACAAAAGTGAAAGACTGGGCAGGCGATGCAAAATGCCCCCAATTAAAAGTAGGTGCGCCATTGGTACACAAAGGGAAAACACCATAAGCGTCCGGAGCCCAAGACTGCTCAACAGCCTCCCATCAAGCATTAGGGGAATTACCAATAAACCCCTGGCTGCCTTCAAGAGAGAGCTGGATAGATACCTAAAGTCAGTGCCGGATCAGCCGGGCTGTGGCTCGTACGTTGGACTGCGTGCGGCCAGCAGTAACAGCCTGGTTGATCAGGCCCTGATCCACCGGGAGGCCTGGTCATGGACCGGGCCGCGGGGGCGTTGATCCCCGGAATGACCTCCAGGTAGCCAGGTAACAGACACTGCTTGAGTCAGCCTGACCACCATGGACACTGCTGGAGTCAGCGTGACCACCATGGACACTGCTTGAGTCAGCATGACCACATTAGACACTGCTTGTGTCAGCGTGGCCATCATGGTCACTGCTTGAGTCAGCGTAACCACCATGGACACTGCTTGTGTCAGCGTGACCACGATGGACACTGCTTGTGTCAGCGTGACCACAATGGACACTGCTTGAGTCAGCGTGACCACCATGGACACTGCTTGAGTCAGCATAACCACCATTGACACTGCTTGAGTCAGGGTGACCACCATGGACACTGCTTGAGTCAGCGTGATCGCCATGGACACTGCTTGAGTCAGCGAGACCACCATGGTCACTGCTTGTGTCAGCGTGACCTCCATGGACACTGCTTGTGTCAGCGTGACCACCATGGACACTGCTCGTGTCACCATGACCGCCATGGTCACTGCTTGTGTCAGCGTGACCACCATGGTCACTGCTTGAGTTAGCATGACCACCATGGTCACCGCTTGTGTCAGCGTGACCACCATGGACACTGCTCGTGTCAGCATGACCGCCATGGTCACTGTTTGAGTCAGCGTGACCACCATGGTCACTGCTTGAGTTAGCATTACCACCATGGTCACTGCTTGTGTCAGCGTGACCACCATGGTCACTGGTTGAGTCAGCGTGACCACCATGGTCACTGCTTGAGTTAGCATGACCACAATGGTCACTGCTTGTGTCAGCGTGACCACCATGGACACTGCTTGAGTCAGCGTGACCACCATGGACACTGCTTGAGTCAGCGTGACCACCATGGACACTGCTAGAGTCAGGGTGACCACCATGGTTTCACTGCGAGTCAGCGGACCACCCATGGTCACTGTTTTGTGTCAGCGTGAACCACCATGGTCATTGCTTGATTTACATGACCACCATGGTCACTGCTTGAGTTAGCATGACCACCATGGTCATTGCTTGAGTTAGCATGACCACCATGGTCACTGCTTGTGCAGCGTGACCACCAAGGTCATTGCTATGAGTTAGCGTGACCCCCAAAGGTCATGCTTGTGTCAGCGTGACCACCATGGTCACTGTTGAGTTAGCATGACCACCATGGTCACTGCTTGTGTCGTGTGACCATCAGGGTCCCTGCTTGAGTCAGGTGACCACCATGGACACTGCTAGTGTCAGCGTGAACACCATGGACACTGCTGTGTCAGCGTAACCACCATGGCACTGCTTGAGCCCAGCGTGACAACCATGGACACTGCTAGTGTCAGCGTGACCACCATGGACACTGCTAGTGCAACGTGACCACCATGGACACTGCTTGTTTAAAGCGGGACCACCATGGTCCACTGCTTGAGTCAGCGTGACAACCATGGACCCCTGCTTTGTCAGCGTGCCCACCATAAACACTGCTTGTGTCAGCGTGACCACCATGGACCTCCCTTGTGTCAGCGTGACCACCATGGACACAGCTAGTGTCAGGTGACCACCATGGACACGCTTGATTTAGCATACCACCATGGACACTGCTTGTGTAGCGTGACCACCATGGACAACTGCTTGTGTCAGCATGCCCCGCCATGGTCACTGCTTGAGTCAGCGTGACCACCATGGTCACTGCTTGAGTCAGCGTGACCACCATGGTCATTGCTTGAGTTAGCATGACCACAATGGACACTGCTTGAGTCCAGCGTGCCCAAACCATGGACAACTGCTTGAGTCAGCAAAAACCACTATGACACTGCTTGATCAGGGTGACCACCATGGACACTGCTTGAGTCAGCGTGATCGCCATGGACACTGCTTGAGTCAGCGAGACCACCATGGTCACTGCTTGTGTCAGCGTGACCTCCATGGACACTGCTTGTGTCAGCGTGACCACCATGGACACTGCTCGTGTCACCATGACCGCCATGGTCCACTGCTTGTGTCAGCGTGACCCCCAAATGGTAAACTGCTTGATTAGCATGACCACCATGGTCACCGCTTGTGTCAGCGTGACCACCAGACACTGCTCGTGTCAGCATGACCGCCAGGGTCACTGTTTGATCAGCGTGACCCCATGGTCCACTGCTTGAGTTAGCATTACCACCATGGTCACTGCTTGTGTCAGCGTGACCACCATGGCACGGGTTGAGTCAGCGGACCACCATGGTCACTGCTTGTGTCTGTGTGACCATCATGGTCACTGTTTGAGTCAGGGTGACCACCATGGACACTGCTAGTGTCAGCGTGACCCCCAAATGGACACTGCTTGTGTCAGCGTGACCACCATGGTCACTGCTGAGTCAGCGTGACAACCATGGACACTGCTATGTCATCGTGACCACCAGGACACTCTATTGTCAACGTGACCACCATGGACACTGCTTGTTTCAGCGGGACCACCTGGTCACTGCTTGAGTCAGCGTAAACAACCATGGAACACTGCTTTTGTCACCCGTGACCCCCAAATGGACACTGCTTGTGTCACGTGACCACCAGGGACACTGCTTGTGTCAGCGTGACCACCATGGACACTGCATGTCAGGGTGACCACCATGGTCCACTGCTTGAGTTTAGAAAGACCACCAGGTCACTGCTTGTGTCAGCGTGACCACCATGGACACTGCTTGTGTCAGCATGACCGCCATGGTCACTGCTTGAGTCAGCGTGACCACCATGGTCACTGCTTGAGTCAGCGTGACCACCATGGTCATTGCTTGAGTTAGCATGACCACAATGGTCACTGCTTGTGTCAGCGTGACCACCATGGACAACTGCTTGAGTCAGCGTGACCACCAGGACACTGCTTGAGTCAGCGGACCACCATGGACACTGCTAGAGTCAGGGTGACCACCATGGTCACTGCTTGAGTCAGGGTGACCACCATGGACAGTGCTAGTGTCAGCGTGACCACCATGGTCACTGCTTGAGTCAGCGTGACCACCATGGACACTGCTAGAGTCAGGGTGACCACCATGGTCACTGCTTGAGTCAGGGTGACCACCATGGACGGGGCTAGGCAGTGTGACCACCATGGTCACTGCTTGAGTCAGGTGACCACCATGGACACTGCAGCGTCAGCGTGACCACCATGGAAAACTGCTTTTGTCAGCGTAAACCCCCAAAGGGCACTGCTTGAGTTAGCATGACCACCATGGTCCCCTGCTTGTGTCAGCGTGACCACCTTGGACACTCTTGTGTCACGTACCCCCAAAGGACACTGCTTGAGTCAGGGGTGACCACCAGGACACTGCTTGAGTTCAGCGTGATCACCATGGACACTGCTTGTGTCAGCGTGCCCACCATGGACACTGCTAGTGTCAGCGTACCACCATGGACACTGCTAGTGCCCAGCGTGACCACCAATGGACACTGCAAATGTCAGCGTGACCACCATGGACACTGCTTTTTCGCGTGACCACCAGGGCCCACTGCTAGTGTCAGCGTGACCACCAGGTCACTGCTTTGAGTTCAGCGTGACCACCAGGACACTGCTAGTGTCAGCGTGACCACCATGACACTGCTAGTGTCAGCGTGACCACCATGGACAACTGCTAGTGTCAGCGTGCCCAAACCATGGATACTGCTAGTGCCCAGCGTGACCACCATGGACACTGCTAGTGTCAGCGTGACCACCATGGACACTGCTAGTGTCAGCGTGACCGCCGCCTAACAGGCAGCAGCCTGCAGTATACCTTTATACTCCCATTTCTCCACAGGCTTCATAGTCCTTCCTGGTTCGTATTGTTTAATGCTTCGTGGCTTTGTATTAAAGTTTCAAGGGGAAGATCCATGCGATTTAACCAAACCATGTTAAGCCAGTCTCTACAAGACAGCAGTA
Source organism: Cherax quadricarinatus (assembly GCF_026875155.1). Lineage (NCBI taxonomy): Eukaryota > Metazoa > Arthropoda > Malacostraca > Decapoda > Parastacidae > Cherax > Cherax quadricarinatus. The sequence goes on along the minus strand of NC_069451.1, from coordinate 30,882,471 downwards.
AGCCATGTATCTGTCTTGCTTCAAAATGTGTGAGAACGTTATTATTATTATTATTATTAAATATTCGCCGGTATTCTCCCGGCCCGGCCTTGACTCCCTCTTTAGGGAGTATCTGAGACCTAAGTCTCCCATGGGAGGAGGTTACCTGGAGGTTACCTGGAGGTTATTCCGGGGATCAACGCCCCCGCGGCCCGGTCCACGACCAGGCCTCCCGATGGATCAGGGCCTGATCAACTAGGCTGTTACTGCTGGCCGCACGCAGTCCGACGTACGAGCCACAGCCCGGCTGATCCGGCACCGACTTTAGGTATCTGTCCAGCTCTCTCTTGAAGGCAGCCAGGAGGCAGAAGTACCTCCTCATCTTTGGGACCAACTGTCCCTAGGCCTAGCCACAAACTAGGCCTCTCTGGTCTGCCATCCCCGCCACAAGGGGGCTAATGGGAATGACAGTCTTATGAGCTAAAGGCTCGGGCTCTGGCACCTACCCTGCCCTAGAAGGGGTGGGCATGGTGTCGATGTGTGAGAACGTTTGCAAACATTGCAGTCGACTGTGTGTATCCTGTGTCGAGGACTTAAGAGGATAGTAAGTTACCTCCGTTAAGAGGCTCGTAAGTTACCTCCGTTAAGTGGCTCGTAATTTACCTCCGTTAAGAGGATAGTAAGTTACCTCCGTTAAGAGGCTCGTAAGTTACCTCCGTTAAGAGTCTCGTAAGTTACCTCCGTTAAGAGGCTCGTAAGTTACCTCCGTTAAGAGGCTCGTAAGTTACCTCCGTTAAGAGGCTCGTAATTTACCTCCGTTAAAAAGGAAGAAGTTACCTCCGTCTTGTAATAATATGATAAATTTTTTCACTATAAAGTGCCTTGTCAATAATTATTATCATATTTGCTTTGTCTGTTTCGTAAGGTGAAGTCCAGGATCTTTCCTTAATTCCTGGTATAACTTAACAAGTCTTTGATAATTGTGTTTCGAGGTCGAGCTTTGCTAGAACCTCTGCAACATTATTGCAATTATTACAATTATTGAAATAATTTTCTTTGAATAACTTCACTCTTGCATTTTTTAAGTTCATGTATTACCAGTGCTCTATTTTGAGTAAGTGTTCTAGCTGTGATTAACAGTTAGGTTAGGTTAGGTTAGGTTTAGGTTAGGTAGGTGAGGTTAGGTTTTGGTTAGGTTAGGTTAGGTTAGTTAGGTGAGGTTAGGTTAGTTTTGGTGAGGTTAGGTTAGGTTAGGTTAGGTTAGTTAGGTTAGGTTAGGTTAGGTTAGGTTAGGTTAGGTTTAGGTTTAGGTTAGGTTAGGTTAGGTTAGGTTTGGTAGGTTAGGTTAGGTTAGGTTAGGTTAGTTAGGTTAGTTTGGTTAGGTATTAGGTTAGGGTTTGGAGGTTAGGTTAGGTTAGTAGGTTAGGTAGGTTAGGTTGGTGAGGTTAGGGTTTGGTTAGGTTAGGTTAGGTTAGGTAGGTAGGTTAGGTTAGGTTAGGTTAGGGGAGGTTAGTAGGTTAGGTAGTGAGTTAGGTTAGGTTAGGTTAGGTAGGTTAGGTTAGGTTAGGTTTAGGTTAGGTTAGGTTAGGTTAGGTTAGGTTAGGTTAGGTTTTGGTTAGTTAGGTTTGGAGGTTAGGTTTGGGTTTGTTTAGGTTAGGTTAGGTTAGGTTAGGTTAGGTTAGGTTAGTTAGGTTTGGTTAGGTTAGTGAGGGTTTGGTTAGGTTAGGTTAGGTTAGGTTAGGTTTAGGGTTTGGTTAGGTTAGTTAGGTGAGTTAGGTTAGGTTAGGTTAGGGGTTAGGTTAGGTTAGGTAGGTTAGGTTTAGTTAGGGGAGTTAGGTTAGGTTAGGTTAGGTTAGGTTAGGTTAGGTTAGGTTAGGTTAGGTTAGGTTAGGGGAGGTTAGGTTAGGTTTTGGTTAGGTTTGGTAGGTGAGGTTAGGTTAAAGGGTTTGTTAGGTTTGGTGGTTAGGATTAGGTTAGGTGAGGTTAGGTTTAGGTTAGGTTAGGTGAGGTTAGTTAGGTTAGGTTAGGTTTAGTTAGGTTAGTTAGGTTAGTTAGGTTAGTGGTTAGGTTTTTGGTTAGGTTTAGGTTAGGTTAGGTTTGTTAGGTTAGGTTAGGTTAGGTTAGGTAGGAGGTTAGGTTAGGTTAGGTATTTAGGTTAGGTAGGTGGTTTTGGTAGTTAGGTTAGGTTAGTTAGTTAGGTTAGGTTAGGTTAGGTAGGGTTTTTGGTAGGTTAGGTGAGGTTAGGTTAGGTTAGGTTAGTTAGGGTTTGGTTAAGTGGTTAGGATTAGGTTAGGTTAGTAGTTAGGTTAGGTGAGGTTTGGTTTGGGTTTGGTGAGGTTAGTTAGGTTAGGTTAGTTAGGTTAGGTAGGTTAGTAGGTTAGGTTAGGTTTTGTGAAAGGGTTTGGTTAGGTTAGGTTAGGTTAGTTTAGGTTAGGGTTTGGTTAGGTGAGGTTTGGTTAGTTAGTTTAAGGTTAGGTTTGGTTAGGTGGGTTAGGTTACGTTATTTAGGTTTAGGTTAGTTTGGTGAGGGTTTGGTTAGGTTATTTTAGGTTAGGTTTGGGTTTGGTGAGGTTAGTTTACGTTAAATTTAGGTTTGTTTTGGTTAGGTTTGGTTAGGTTTGTTAGGTTTTGTTTGTTAGGGTTTGGTTAGGTTAGGTTAGGTTAGGTATTAGTTAGGTTAGGTTAGGTTAGGTGAGGGTTTGGTTACGTTAGTTTAGGGTTTGGTTTAGGTTAGGGGAGGTTAGGTTACGTTAGTTTTAGGTTAGGTTAGTTTAGGTGAGGTTAGGTTCGTTAGTGTTAGGTTAGGGTTTTGGTTGGTTAGGGTTAGGTTAGTTAGGTTTTGGTTAGTAGGTAGGTTAGGTTAGGTTAGTTAGGTTAGTTAGGTGAGGTTTAGTTTGGTTAGGTGAGGTTAGGTTAAAGTTAGTTTAGGTTAGGTTAGGTTAGGTGAGGTAAGGGTTTCGTTAGTTTAGGTTAGGTTAGGCTAGGTAGGTTGGTTACGTAGTTAGGTAGGTTAGTTTGTTAGGACCAGGACGTGTTTCCTGCGCCACTGAGTTTTGGTTAATGTAGGTTTTGTTATCCACCCCTTAAAATTAGGTTATTTAGGGTTATTGCTTACTTATCCTTCATATCAATGTTATCTAAGCAATATATTATCCTTCAGTAAAAAGGTTAAAAGTTTTTCCCAGAGAAATTTTTCCCTCCAATGATTTTTTGTTTTTCTCCCTGTTGTAACACTATCCTGTTTTATTTTTTCTTGTGTTTTTTTGCTCAGTTTTCCCGTAAATTGATATTTATTTCAAGTTTTTAAAACTTTAGTTTTCAGTGAATAACTCAATATATTATCAATATTCGTTTCTAAATTATTTTTCCTATTTTCCCTGTTGACTTTAGATCTCATTTTCGAAATTCTATTTTGTGTTTTTTAAATTTTATTTTACATAAATCTCTGTTCGGAATTTCTCCCTTTTTCGTTTTTTTCGTGTAAATTCTCTTCCTCTGAGTCTAATCCTGGACCTTTTCTACCACCTGCACTCACAAGATGGCTCCCCACGAGCCCTTTGGCGGCAATGGAACCAGGGGCCACTTCTCCCTTCGGCCCCTTGGGGCGGGAATTCTGCCTGGGACAAATTGTCAAATGAGGTTACTGACCTCCTTTCCCTGGGGGACTTGGTCACGAGAAACCCCAATAGGGACCAAGGCCGGTCAACTACTACCTGGAAAACCCGGCCCGGGGATACCGGAAAAGAAAACCAAAAACTTGACTTCCAAAAAGCAGTCTTGATTCTTGCCGGACGTAAACAAAACACCATAGATAATAATATCTGGACCCAAACGGGTTTTAACTTGGAAACCCAGTGGCACGCCATTCGTAATGCAAAATGCAGCGCTGAAACGCAACAATTAGTAACAACTCTGAAACGCTCAGAAGGAACTATTCAGTCTTAAAAACAGTTTCCAGATCAGTTCTCCGAGAACCAGTGACATTACAGATTTTAAAATTTTTATTGGTCCAAATATAATATCTCAGTTGATTCAAGACAGTTTTGTGATTTAGTTTTTTGAATAGTGAAACAAATCTTTTAAGACAAATATTTTCTCAAATTCGCCTCTCAAATGTTTCTGGTTCAGTAAGTCTAAAGCTTCAATCTTTATAACCCGAAGCAGAAAACCGCTATCTTCATTTTGGAAATACCCCCCAGGTTCTTTAGAATTAAATAACCTTCTTCCCGGTATGCCAACCTTTTTCTAACTCGAAAGAAGCAGCTTCTAAGTGGGCAAGGTAAAAGTGCTCCCCCCCGTAATTTCCCAATCAGCCCTTATTAAACAGTTTTTGCAATTTTCTGCAAATTGTTCGTGAATAGTTCCTAAATTCTAGTCACTCGCCGCCTAGGCCCAATAACAAGTCATCTGCTCGTAATGCAAAAAGTGCAGTCAGCAGGATAGTACGAGACCTGTTACCTTGGGAAAAAAGACATTTCCGAACTTACGGTTTCAAGATAAATGGGGCCTTGTACTCTCAAAGAAATTGTAATCCACATTCTTTTCGCTGGAAAATTGCCATTACCATAGCCACAGAAAGTTGTAGAACGTGTTCCACAACCGAAATCCCAAGCTTTGTTCACTGGAAATCTGGGGCCCCAAATACCATCCCTGATACAAAAAGGTACTTCTTTTCCGTTAAAAATTCCGAGCCTATAGTTAAGGGAAAAAAGCTTCGTTGATACTCTCCCTTTCAAACCTTGGGCAGTAGAACCTCCATGGCATCCTTTTTAAATGTCATCCCCGCAAAAAGGGGCCTAGTAAAATTTTGACACTGTCCATTTTGTGTCATAGACCGGTACATAGTTAATATAGTCAGAACGCCCGTTTTGGTTACGCACTAAGCTTTTCGCAAAACCGTCACGTATCAACAATGATGGGGTTTCCACTCTGAGACTTATAAGTAACTAAGTAGCATATATCAAACCACTGTCCATGATATGTATCTGCCAACTTAGTATTTAATGTGTATAGTTTTATTAGACTCTTCAAACCTGACCTTCCTTATCTGTATCATGTATCCTGCCGCTGTCAATATGTACAATCATCATGTATCCTTATATTAATCACATACTGTGTTTGTTCTTTTATCAGTATCCTGCACCTATAATGTAGCAAAACAGATCTTCATTTTGAATATGTTTATTAACCCCCAATTCCGGGGTTTTTCCTTTGTATTATGTTCAACCTGTTCCTGACCCAAAATTTAAAGGGTGTTATATGTTTTTAATTTTTATCAAAATTGCCCGACAAAGCCCCGAATCCTAAGGGGAAACAAAACCCCAGTAATAAATGAAGGAAAGGGGGACCGAAAGTAAAGGGAATAAAAAGGGATAAAAAAGGGAAATAAGGGGAAAAACGCAAAGAAGAAAAGGGGAAAAAGGGGGACCCGAATAAAAAGGGGAAAAAGGGGAAAACAAGGAAAGGGGAAAAAGGAGGTTAAAAAAGGGGAAACTTAAAAAAAAAAATAATAAAAATTAAAAATTAAAAAATAAATTAATAAAATAAAAATTATTATATTTTTATTATTATTATATATATATATATATAAAAATTATAATATAAAATTTTAAATATAAAATAATAGTTTTTAAAAATACAAAAAATAGGAAAAAATATTATAAAAAATATATATTAATATAAATTTTTAATAAAATTTTAATATATATAAATTTATATATATATTTTATAAAATACTATATATTTAAATATATATATATATATAAATATTATATATAATATATATAATATATTATAAATAAATATTATATTTTAATATATAATATATATAAAAAATAAATATATATATATATATATAAATATATATATATTTTAGAAAATATAAATAAATTTTATATAAAAATACAAAATTATATAATATAAAATAATATATATATAAATATAAAATATATATAAAATATATATAGGGTAATATAAAACCTAAATATATAAAATAAATTATAATAAATAATTTTATATATAAATATATAAAAATATATATAAAAATATTATAAAAACATAATAATATAAATATATATATAAAAATTTTATAAAAAAAATATATATATATATATAAAATATATATATATAAAAATAAAATATTTTAATAATTTTATAATTTTATATTTTATATATATATATATATATATATTTTCTATATATAAATATAAAAATTTAAAATTTTAAAATAAAATATATAATTATTATAATTAAATAAAAATATATATATAAAAAATTTTATATAAATATAATATATATTTATAATAAAACCATATAAAAAATATATAAAATAAATAAATATATAATAAAATATATATATATATAATATATATAAATATTATTTTATATAAATATTTTAAATTTAATAAATATAATATATATATATTATATATATATATATAAAAAAAATATAAAAAATATATATATAAAAATATAATATATAAATATATATCCCTACATTTTAAAAAGGGCCCAGTCGCCCTCCCACCGAGGGGGGTGACCCAAAAATAAAGAAAACCCCCCAAAAAAAAAAATACTTTCATCTTTCAAAAACTTTCACCTCACTCAAAACAAATCACGATTTTAAAAAAGGGTTTCTTAAAAACACAACATTTTAGAACAAAACGAAAAAGAAAACAAAACCCAAATCCCTCCAAACTGCTAAATCCCAAACCCCCCTCCTTTAAGTGCAGCCATTGTATTTTCCCTTTTCCAGGACTAAAGGCCCGGGCTATATAAAAATAACCATTTTCCCCTGAATCCCTTCAGAAAATTATTACCCTGCCACACTCCAACAGCTTGCAGGTCCCAAAAACCATTCGTCTGCATTCACTCCTATTTAACACGCTCATGTACGCTTGCTGGAAGTCCAAGCCCCTAGCCCACAAAACCTCCTTTACCCCCTCCCTTCAACCTTTTCGAGGGCGACCCCTACCCAGCCTTCCTAACCCTACCGATTTATACGCTCTCCATCTCATTATACTTCGATCCATTCTCTCTAAATGACTAAACCACCTCAACAAACCCTCTTCAGCCCTCTGACTAATACTTTTATTGACTCCACAACTTCTCCTAATTTCCACACTCCGAATTTTCTGCATAATATTTACACCACACATTGCCCTTAGACAGGACATCTCCACTGCCTCCAACCACCTCTTCGCTGCAACATTTACAACCCAAACTTCACACCCATATAAGAGTGTTGGTACTACTATACTTTCATACATTCCCTTCTTTGCCTTAATAGATAAGTTTTTTGTCTCCACATATACCTCAACGCACCACTCATATATATATATATATATATATATATATATATATATAAATAAATATAATATATATATATAATATATATATATAATATATATATATATGTCGTGCCGAATAGGCAGAACTTGCGATCTTGGCTTAAATAGCAACGCTCATCTTGCCATATAGGACAAGTGAAAATTTGTGTATGCAATAATTTCGCCAAAATCATTCTGAACCTAACGAAAAAAATATATTTCACTGTGTTTGTTTAGTATTAAATTATTGTAAACAAATCTAAAATATATTTAGTTTGGTTAAGGTTAAATAAAATTGTTCATGCTATAATAAGGTTAGGTAAGTTTTCTAAGTTCCTTTTGGTGCAAAATTATAATTTTTTACATTAACATTAATGAAAAAAAAATGTATCTTTAAACGTATAAGATTTTTTTTAGAAAGGACTTAATTTTAAATGAGTTCTTGCTAATTGACCAGTTTTACATATTCGGCACGACATATATATATATATAAATATATAAATATATATATATATATAATATATATATATATATATATATATATATATATATATATATATATATATAATATATATATATATATATATATATATATATATATATAGGTAGTAGGTTGGTAGACAGCAACCACCCAGGGAAGTACTACCGTCCTGCCAGATGACTGTGAAACAAAAACCTGTAACTGTTTTGCATGATGGTAGGATTGCTGGTTTTCTTTTTCTGTCTCATAAACACGCTAAGATAACAGGGATATCTTGCTACTCTACTTACTCTTTGTCACACTTCACAGACACGCACATGCATATATATATAATACATACATCTAGGTTTTTCTCCTTTTTCTAAATAGCTCTTGTTCTTTTTATTTTTTCCCTATTGTCCATGGGGAAGTGGAAAAGAATCTTTCCTCCGTAAGCCATGCGTGTCGTAAGAGGCAACTAAAATCCCGGGGAGCAATGGCTAGTAACCCCTTCTCCTGTATACAATTACTAAAAAAGAGAAGAAGAAAATTTTATAAAACGGGTTGCTTAAATGTGCGTGGATGTAGTGCGGATGAAAAGAAACAGATGATTGCTGATGTAATGAATGAAAAAAGTGGATGTCCTGGCCCTAAGCGAAACAAAGCTGAAGGGGGTAGGAAGTTTCAGGGGGGGGAAATAAATGGGATTAAATCTGGAGTATCTGAGAGAGTTAGAGCAAAGGAAGGGGTAGCAGTAATGTTAAATGATCAGTTATGGAAGGAGAAAAAAGAATATGAATGTTAAATTCAAGAATTATGTGGATTAAAGTAAAGTTGGATGCGAGAAGTGGGTCATAATAAGCGTGTATGCACCTGGAGAAAAGAGGAATGCAGAGGAGAGAGAGATTTTGGGAGATGTTAAGTGAATGTATAGGAGCCTTTGAACCAAGTGAAGAGTAATTGTGGTAGGGGGCTTGAATGCTAAAGTAAAGGGGAAACTTTTAGAGAAGGGTGTGGTAGGTAAGTTTGGGGTGCCAGGTGTAAGGAAAATGGGAGCCCTTTGATTGACTTGTATAGAAAGGGGTTTAGTATAGGTAATACATATTTAAGAAAAAGAGGATAAATAAGTATACAAATATGATGTAGGGCGAAATGACAGAGTTTTGTTTTGGATTATGTATTGGTAGATAAAAGACTGTTGAGTAGACTTCAGGATGTACATGTTTATAGAGGGGCCACAGATATATCAGATCACTTTCTAGTTGGTAGCTACACTGAGAGTAAAAGGTAGATGGGATTACAAGGAGAATAGAAGCATCAGGGAAGAGAGAGGTGAAGTTTATAAACTAAAAGAGGAGGCAGTTAGGGTAAGATATAAACAGCTATTGGAGGATAGATGGGGGTAATGAGAGCATAGGCAATGGGGGCGAAGAGGTAGGGGGTAGGTTTAAAATGTAGTGTTAGAGTGTTCAGCAGAAGTTTGTGGTTTACAGGAAAGTGGGTGCAGGGGGGAAGAGGAGCGATTGGTGGAATGATGATGTAAAGAGAGTAAGAAAGGGAGAAAAAGTTAGCATAGAGAAGTTTTTACAAAGTAGAAGTGATGCAAGGAGGGAAGAGTATAGGAGAAAAGAGAAAGTTAAGAGAGTGGTGAAGCAATGTAAAAAGAGAGCAAATGAGAGAGTGGTGAGATGTTATCAACAAATTTTGTTGAAAAAAAAGAAAAAGTTTTGGAGTGAGATTAACAAGTTAAGAAAGCCAAGAACAAATGATTTGTCAGTTAAAAATAGGAGAGGAGAGTTATTAAATGGAGAGTTAGAGGTATTGGGAAAGATGGAGGGAAAAATTTGGGGAAATTTTGTTAAATGTTGATGAGATAAGGGAAGCTGTGATTTCGTGAAATAGGGCAAGGAGGAATAACATCTTGTAGGAGTGGGGAAGAGCCCAGTTGTGAGTGTGGGGAAGTTCGTGAGGCAGTGGGTTTAAAATGAAAGGGGTAAGGCAGCCGGATTGATGGGATAAAAAATAGAAATGTTAAAAGCAGGTGGGGATATAGTTTTGGAGGGGTTTTGGTGCAATTATTTAATAAATGTATGGAAGGGGGTAAGGTACCTAGGGATTGGCAGAGAGCATGCTAAGTCCTTTGTATAAAGGCCAAAGGGGACAAAAGAGAGTGCAAAAATTATAGGGGAATAAGTCTGTTGAGTGTACCTGGTAAAGTGTAAGGTAGAGTTAAATTGAAAGAATTAAGAGTAAGACGGAGAATAGATAGCAATGAACAAGGAGGCTTTAGGAAAGGTAGGGGGTGTGTGGACCAGGTTTTTTACAGTGAAACATAAAAAGTAAAACAGTATTTAGAAAGGCTAAGAGGTCTTTGTGGCATTTATGGATTTGGAAAAGGCGTATGACAGGGTGGATAGGGGGGCAATGTGGCAGATGTTGCAAGTGTATGGTGTAGGGGGTAGGTTAACTGAAAGCAGTGAAAGATTTTTACGAGGATAGTGAGGCTCAAGTTAGAGTATGTAGGAAAGAGGGAAATTTTTTCCCAGTAAAAGTAGGCCTTAGACAAGGATGTGGAAGTCACCGGGGTTGTTTAATATATTTATAGATGGGGTTTTGTAAGAGAAGTAAATGCGAGGGCTTGGCAAGAGGCGTGGAGTTTAAAAGATAAAAAATCACACACAAAGTGGGAGTTGTCACAGCTGCTCTTTGCTGATGACACTGTGCCCTTGGGAGATTCTGAAGAGAAGTTGCAGAGATTGGTGGATAAATTTTTGGTAGGGTGTGAAAAAGAAGAAATTAAAGGTGAATCCCGAAAGAGTAAGGTTATGAGGATAACAAAAAGATTAGGTGATGAAAGATTGAATATCAATTGGGGGAGAGAGTAGGGAGGAGGTGAACGTATTCAGTTTATTGGAGTGGACGTGTCAGCGGATGGGTCTATGAAAGAAGAGGTGAATCAAGAATTGATGAGGGAAAAAGATGAGTGGTGCACTTGGGAGTCTGGGGAAGAAAAAAGAACTTTGCCCTTGGAGCAAAGAGGGAATGTATGAGAGTATAGTTTTACCAACGCTCTTATATGGGTGAGAAAGCGTGGGTGATGAATGTTGCAGCGAGGAGAAGGCTGGAGGCAGTGGAGATGTCGTGTCTGAGGGCAATGTGTGGTGTGAATAATGCAGAGAATTCGTAGTTTGGAAGTTAGGAGGAGGTGGGGGATTACCAAAACTGTTGTCCAAGGGCTGAGGAAGGGTTTGTTGAGGTGGTTCGGACATGTAGAGAGAATGGAGCGAAACAGAATGACTTCAAGAGTGTATCAGCCCTGTAGTGGAAGGAAGGCGGGGTAGGGGTCGGCCTAGGAAGGTTGGAGGGAGGGGGTAAAGGAGGTTTTGTGTGCGAGGGGTTTGGGACTTCCAGCAGGCATGCGTGAGCGTGTTTGATAGGAGTGAATGGGGACAAATGGTTTTAATACTTGACGTGCTGTTGGGGTGTGAGCAAAGTAAAAATTATGAAGGGATTCAGGGAAAAACCCGGGAGGCCGGACTTGAGTCCTGGAAAATGGGAAGTACAGTGCCTGCACTCTGAAGGAGGGGTGTTAATGTTGCAGTTAAAAACTGTAGTGTAAAGCACCCTTCTGGCAAGACAGTGATGGAGTGAATGATGGTGAAAGTTTTTTCCCTTTTTCGGGCCACCCTGCCTTTGGGGGGAATCGGCCAGTGTGTAATAATAAAATATATATATATTAAAATAAATATATATATATATATATATATAAATAATATATATAATAAAATATATAATATATATAAATATAAATATATATATATATGTATAAATAAAATATATATAAATATAAAAATATATATATATATATATATTATATATATATAAAAAATTAATATATATATATAGGTAAAACTTAAAGATTTTGGCTCAAATAGCAACGCTCTTCTTGCCGAATAAGACAAAACGAATATTTTGTGTATGAAAAAAAAAATCGCAAAAATCATTTTGAACTTAATGAAAAAAATATATTTCATTGTGATTATTTATTATTAAATTATTGTAAACTTATCTGAAATATATTAGTTGGAATTTGGCTAAATAAAATTTAGCTTGTTAATATGCATCAGTGCACCATACAGAAACAGAAGGTATATTCAGGAAAAATCGCAATCACAGGACTCAATCTCCGCCCACAGGGGGATGGGCGAGGTTCCCCAAACGACTCTCTTATCCACTCAGCCACACATGCCCCTAAAGCTGGGCAGCCGATTCACAAGCCATGTTTCTTTCTCAGCCCGGGCACTTCAGAGAGAATCAGGCATTGTATAAAAAATCGCTTGAGAGGTCAGAACATACAGGAGGAGATTGAAATAGCTTGAATCCATGCTTGAGGCTGACTGACGTGCCCGGGCTGGGGAGAAACATAACATAAACCAGGGTTCCCAACTTACGTGGCATTTGTGGCTGAGTAGAGTGTCACTTGGGAAACCTTGCCACTTTCCTTTTAGTGGATCGAACCCTACTGACTGAGAAACTCACCGTCCCCTGTCTCTGTCTCTGTCTCTGTCCTCTGTCTCTGTCTCTGTCTGTCTCTGTCTCTGTCCCCTCTCTCTGTCTCTCTCTCTCTCTGTCTCTCTCTCTCTCCTCCTCTCTCTCTCTCCTCTCTCTCTCCTCTCTCTCCCTCTCCCCTCTCTCTCCTCTCTCTCTCTCTCTCTCTCTCTCCTCTCTCTCTCTCGCTCTCCCCTCCTTCTCTCTCCTCTCCTCCTCTCTTTTCTCTTCTCTCTCCACTCTCTCTCTCTCTCTCCTCTCTCTAAGTTTGGCTGAGGATCGGGAAAATGTGTTTTTTAGCCAACCTCGTGGGAAGCTAAGTCAAAATTCAAGATGTTTTAACTTAACCACTGGGCCATCAATCCTACAATCCATGTTTTTTCTGCTAACATTAAAGTACCCATGGTACTGGGGAAAATAATGTTAGCAGGATTGATGACCCAGTGGTTAGAGCATCGTCAATTTGACTTGCTTCTTGCGAGACGGGATAAAAATAACACGGGTTTGATCCCTAGCCAGCCGCAATTTGTTATTACTTAAAAACCATTAGTTCGTGGTTCCATTAATAACCATCTATTTATCTATCTATCTATCTATCTATCTATCTATATATATATATATATATATATATATATATATATATAATAATATATATATATATATATATATATATAAATATATATATATATATATATATATAATATATATATATATATATAATATCGTCACATATCCTCAATATCGTCACATACCATACAATACCGTAGCATACCGCACACTACCATCACATACCACACGATACACTGATATAAGACACCATACTATCACATACCACACAGTACCGTCACATACCATACAATATCATCGCATACCATAATTTCCATCACATACCACACAATACCATCACATACCACACAGTACCATTAAATACCACACAAAGACATCATATGCCACATAATATCATTAAATTCCTCACAATACCATCACATACCACACAACACCATCACATACCATCACATACCATACAATACAGTCACATACCATACAATACCATCACATACCATACAATATCGTCACATACCACACAATACCATCACACACCATACATTATCGTCATATACCTCACAAAATCATCACATACCATACAATACCGTCTGATACCATACAATACCATCACATACAGCAAGGAAATGAGTGAGCTACTCAAGTCCCAATATGACTCAGTTTTTAGCAAGCCGCTAACCAGACTGAGAGTCGAAGATCAAAATGAATTTTTCATGGGAGAGCCACAGAATTTGGTTAACACAAGCCTATCCGATGTTATCCTGACGCCAAATGACTTCGAACAGGCGATAAATGACATGCCAATGCACTCTGCCCCAGGGCCAGACTCATGGAACTCCGTGTTCATCAAGAACTGCAAGAAGCCCCTATCACGAGCCTTTACCATCCTATGGAGAGGGAGCATGGACACGGGGGTCGTCCCACAGTTACTAAAAACAACAGACATAGCCCCACTCCACAAAGGGGGCAGTAAAGCAACAACAAAGAACTACAGACCGATAGCACTAACATCCCATATCATAAAAGTCTTTGAAAGGGTCCTACGAAGCAAGATCACCACCCATCTAGAAACCCATCAGTTACACAACCCAGGGCAACATGGGTTTAGAACAGGTCGCTCCTGTCTGTCTCAACTATTGGATCACTACGACAAGGTCCTAAATGCACTAGAAGACAAAAAGAATGCAGATGTAATATATACAGACTTTGCAAAAGCCTTCGACAAGTGTGACCATGGCGTAATAGCGCACAAAATGCGCTAAAGGAATAACAGGAAAAGTCGGTCGATGGATCTATAATTTCCTCACTAACAGAACACAGATAGTAGTAGTCAACAGAGTAAAGTCCGAGGCAGCTACGGTGAAAAGCTCTGTTCCACAAGGCACAGTACTCACTCTCATCTTGTTCCTCATCCTCATATCTGACATAGACAAGGATGTCAGCCACAGCACCGTGTCTTCCTTTGCAGATGACACCCGAATCTGCGTGACAGTGTCTTCCATTGCAGACACTGCAAGGCTCCAGGCGGACATCAACCAAATCTTTCAGTGGGCTGCAGAAAACAATATGAAGTTCAACGATGAGAAATTTCAATTACTCAGATATGGTAAACACGAGGAAATTAAATTTTCATCAGAGTACAAAACAAATTCTGGCCACAAAATAGAGCGAAACACCAACGTCAAAGACCTGGGAGTGATCATGTCGGAGGATCTCACCTTCAAGGACCATAACATTGTATCAATCGCATCTGCTAGAAAAATGACAGGATGGATAATGAGAACCTTCAAAACTAGGAAGGCCAAGCCCATGATGACACTCTTCAGGTCACTTGTTCTATCTAGGCTGGAATATTGCTGCACACTAACAGCACCTTTCAAGGCAGGTGAAATTGCTGACCTAGAAAATGTACAGAGAACCTTCACAGCGCGCATAACGGAGATAAAACACCTCAATTACTGGGAACGTTTGAGGTTCCTAAACCTGTATTCCCTGGAACGCAGGCGGGAGAGATACATGATTATATACACCTGGAAAATCCTAGAGGGACTAGTACCGAACTTGCACACGAAAATCACTCACTACGAAAGCAAAAGACTTGGCAGACGATGCAAAAACCCTCCAATGAAAAGCAGGGTTGTCAACTAGCACGTTAAGAGACCATACAACAAGTGTCAGGAGCCCGAGACTGTTCAACTGCCTTCCAGCATACTTAAGGGGGATTACCAACAGGCCCCTGGCAATCTTCAAGCTGGCACTGGACAAGCACCTAAAGTCGGTTCCTGACCAGCCGGGCTGTGGCTCGTACGTTGGTTTGCGTGCAGCCAGCAGTAACAGCCTGGTTGATCAGGCTCTGATCCACCAGGAGGCCTGGTCACAGACCGGGCCGCGGGGGCGTTGACCCCCGAAATTCTCTCCAGGTAAACTCCAGTTAATACCATGCAATACCGTCATATACCACGCAATACCATCACATACCATACAATATCGTCACATACCTCACAAAATCATCACATACCATGCAATACCGTCATATGCCATACAATACCATCACATACCATACAGTACCATCACATACCTCACAATACCATCACATACCATACAATACCGTCACATAATACAGAATACCATCACACACCATTGTTACGTTGGTATGTCTTATTACTTTGATAGTAAGGTTCTCACTACATGTTCTAGTGTGGGGTAACTTTTTACTTAATGGCCTTATCTATCTAGGATAATACTTATATCATGACTGATCAACCTCAGTGTCTCTGATATCCTTTCACCAGCCCTCTTCACAGGCTATTTAAACTACTACTATAAAAATATAACTGTATTCTAAATAGATATGTACAGAATATACAATTACAGCCTCACATTTTCACAACAAAAATCTACACACCCATAGCTGTTTCCCCACATGGTGCATCTCAGTCACTATGTCCTTTCTCTCTTCTTGACAACTCTGGGCTAACTCAGTGTTTTTGCGACACTTTATTCACCCAGGGTATGGGGGGCCACAACTTAAGTTATAAAAACTCACCACCCAAGGAGAACACATAATGCCCAAAAAGATAGAAAAAAAAGGGACCCAGATGTTTCTGCCAACTCCAAGTCAACCAAAGAAGAGAGAGAGAGAGGGGGTGGGAGAGGAGGGGAAAGTCCTAAGCTAGAACTCCTCCCACCAAAACAAAAGCCTGTTGCCCAAGCACAATTCAGAGCTAACATGGCCAAAGCGGCAGGGTTGCCTTAGCGGTCAATCTGCGGGATTTTCAAGGATAGCTCCTGGACAAAGAGTCTGCCCAGTCCCTACTTAACAGAACTCAGTGGTGTAAAATGCTTTGAGAAGATAACCATATCAGCGAACGGACATCCCAGTGCATCGTTTCCAGCGCAAAATAGTTGAAGTGTGAGCAGTTTAGAGGGTTTGGTGTTGTAGAGTCAGACCAGTCAGCGCCTCCCCCCCTCTCCGCTGGGGAGGGGAGGGCGTGTGTAGTAAACATGACCCTCTCTATAACGCCTCACCCCTGCCCGTCCTCCCCCCCTCACCCACCCAACACCCCACGCCAGCCCCATCTGTAGAGGGTACTTCTCCCCTAACCACTATGTCAACGATGGCACTGCAGGGAGTGCCTGGGTTCACAAGAACTATCTACTATCAGGGACAGCATCGTGGAGTTCGACCGGCGAGCAGCTGTCAGTGTGGCCACAGGCCGTGTGTTACTTCATTCCTCGAAAGCTCAACATCCGTGCACACGAGGGGCCTTGATCTTCAATCAACTGGCGTCCACCAGGACACTGTGACATGTTCCCTAGGACAGCTCTCCATCGGGCTGCTAACGGATTCACTGGCTCATGACCGGCTTGTGGGAAGGGTCGATGGTGCACTGCAAGCAAACAGATCCCAGGGCAACTTGCTGCTGTTTGTAATGGCTGTCTGCTGAGGAGAGACAGGCCACCTACCAACAATCTGTTGGTTGGGGCATATGGATGAAATTCCCCTATTATTTTTGTTAACTGCTCATTGCTCCTGTAATTTGTCTATGATTGAATCAGTGATAACGGTGTTTTATCAATCCAACCTTTGAAACTTGTCAGATTGGGACCAGCTCTACCTGGACTCATTACCTTTGTATCTTCTCATTATTAATGTGTTTGATTTCTACGTTGCAATATTCATGTGTTACCAGCTCTAACTGGGAGCTCATTACCTTGTAACTTGGTCATGATTTATGACCAGATCTAGTTTCATTTACCATTGTAACATCTCAGCTAATTCAAAACTGGGAGTCCATCCCTGGACCAATTATGTACCTCTGTAATCTTTTGACTACCGCCCACAGGATGGGTATTGGGTGCATAATAAACATATTAAACTAAAAACTAACAAGCACAATTCTCTTGTTACCACAATTCTACTATACCTTATTTTACTGTTACAAAAGAAATACAACTTTATAAACTACTTGTTTAAATTATGTGTTTGTGTGTCTATAGTATAACCTATTATATTGAGAAAAATAGGCTTGACCCAGCTGCCTCTCAGTCCTAAGAGTGATCTGCCCTTATGACATTTAGAGTTAAGTCACCATCAATTCAATATAATTAGGTATTCCAGAGTAACTGTTACTTTTAAATACATGTTGGGTCCTATAGCCCCATAACAACCATACAATACCTTCATATACCATACAATACCGTCACATACCAAACAGTACCATCACATACCATATAATACCATCACATACCATACATTACCGTCACATACCTCATAATACCATCACATACAATATAATACCATCACTTACCACACAATACCATCATATACCATACAATACCATCACATACCACAGAATACCAACACATACCATACAATACCGTCACATACCCACACCATAACCAATCAAATACCCTGCAAAACCGTCACATCCACACATCACAATCACATACCATACAATACCATCCCCGTTACCATACAATACCGTCAGAAACCATATAGGGCAAAACCATCACATACCCGACAATACCGTCACATTCCGCACAAATACCATCATATAACCATACAATAACCATCACATACCAACAACACCAACACATACCAAACAATACCATCACAACCACTCAATGCCATCACATACCATACAAATATCATCACATAACATGCCATAACCGTCCCACAAACCCACACCAAAGCCATCACATGCCACACAATACCATCGCATACCATACAATACCATCACATGCCATACAATACCATCACATACAACACAATACCATCACATACCGTACAATACCGTCACATACCACACAATTCAAAATTCACTCAGTTCCTAAATTACAATAATGTGTAAAACAATTATACATAAAATACAAAATACAGTAGATACAATGGAATTTGGAAATATATTTGAAGGTCGGATTTATGATCTATGATTGAATCATATTTTATGAAGAATTTTTATAGTATTGTGGAGGCTATTATGTCAGTGTGTTTTATCTGTGTTTTATCCGTGTTTTATCTGTGTTTTATCCGTGTTTTATCTGTGTTTTATCCGTGTTTTATCTGTGATTTTATGTGTTTTATCTGTGTTTTTATGTGTTTTGTTCTGCGTTTTGTTGATTGTTTTCATGTTTTTTGAACTGTGTATATAATCTGTGTTTTATCCTGTGTTTTATCGGTTATTATGTGTTTTTATCTGTGTTTTTGTGGCTTTTATCTGTGTTTTTATGTTATTATCTGTGTTTTATCTGTGTTTTATGTGTTTATCTGTGTTTTATCTGTGTTTTTTATATGTGTTTTATCTGTGTTTTATCTGTGTTTTATGTGTTTATCTGTGGGGTTTATATTTTTTATTGTTTATGTTTTTTATCTTGTGTTTTATGTGTTTGATCTGTGTTTAATCTGTGTTTTTATGTGTTTTTATCTGTGTATTTATGTGTTAATCTGTGTTATTGGTTTATCTCTTTTTTTTACTCTCTTTAAA
Organism: Cherax quadricarinatus; assembly: GCF_026875155.1. Taxonomy (NCBI): domain Eukaryota; kingdom Metazoa; phylum Arthropoda; class Malacostraca; order Decapoda; family Parastacidae; genus Cherax; species Cherax quadricarinatus. The sequence goes on along the minus strand of NC_069451.1, from coordinate 30,863,605 downwards.
CTCTGTATCACTGACTTTCATTGTGTTTTACCTGTGTTTTATATCTGTTTCGTACGTGCTTTAACTGTTTTATCTGTGTTTATCTGTATTCTATCCCTGTTTCATCTCTGTTTATCTATGTTTTACATGAGTTTTATCTGTTTTACCTGTTTTATTTTTTTTATGTTTTATCTCTGTTTTATCTCTATTTTATATGCGTTTTATCTGTTTATTATCTCTTTTTATCTCTGTTTAATCTCTGTTTTCACTGAGTTTCAGTATTTTTTCACTTGTGTTTTGTCTCTGTTTCAAATACCTACCTGGAGTCTACCTGGAGGGTATTCTGGGGGTCAACGCCCCCGTAGCCCGGTCCACGACCAGGCCTCCCGGTGGATCGGGGCCTGATCAACGAGGCTGTTACTGCTGGCCGCACATAATCCAACGTACGAACCACAGCCTGGCTGATCCGGTACTGACTTTAGGTATCTGTCCAAGGTCGTCTCTTGAAAGACAAGCCAGGGGTTTTTATATTGGTAATTCCCCTTTATGACTGGTGGGAGGCTGTTGAACAGTCTTGGGCCCCTGGCACTTACTGTGTTTTCTCTTAGTGTACTAATGGTGCCCCTATTTCTCACTGGGGGGCATGTTGCATCGCCTTCCAAGTTTTTTTGCTTTTGTAGGGAGCGAGTTTTTGTTGTGCAGATTGGGGGACACATCCCCCTCCAAGAATACTTCCAGGTGTAGATTATGATGATATCTCTCTCGCCTTGCGCTCCAGTGAGTACAATCAATTGCTTTCCAAGCGTTCCCAGTAGTTAAGGTGTTTTTGATGGAACTATACGTGCAGTAAAGATTTGCTCTGACATTCTCTTCGCAGCGATTTCACCTGCCCTTGAAAATGGGAGCTTAATGTACAGCAATATCATCCAGCCTAGAGAGAATAAAAAAAAGAGAGGGGGGGGGAAAAGGACAAGAAAGGAAATTGGTTCGAGTGTGGTTTGCGCCTATGTAAACTCCGCCGTCCGGCCTCTCCACATAATATGCCCTTTTATTATTAAATTTTGGCGTCTTTATTGTGCGCTTCTAGGTTAGCTCTCGTGTTTAATGATATCAAATTGAATAAATGTGATAGATAGATAACCAATATTACTAATAATAGTATAGTAAATATAGTTGGTAGAATACCGACAATATGTCAAGTAAAGGGGGAAGGCACAAGTGCCAACGTAAATGTGACATTTAATGTGAAACGTTTCGCGCTGATAAAGCTCCTGGAGAGCGAAACGTTTGCCACAAATAAATGACCACATTAGTTGCACTTGTGTCCTTTATACTTTTAAATTTAGTATAATATACAGCAACATTAACATTCGCACCACCACAAGTATCCGACCATCAAGGAAGACTCATTAGATACTAAATGCTCCCTTCGTGCTGGCCCCTTTTCCCATCCTCTCTTCCTATGGCTCCTCCCACTTTGGGCTCCTCTTATTATTACGCTTGCTTCCATTTTTGCACTTTTATTCACACACAAAAATAAAAATTTACTGTTATGCAGACTACTACATTATTGAAAAAATGGTATAAATAATATCAAAGCATTTAGTGAAAAGCATATTAGACCTGTGGATAAATCAAGTAATTTCTAAAAAATCGAGTGTATTTTTTTGTGAAAATTAGTGTAATACATGGTATTTGATAAAAATGAATTTGTAAATGAAAAAGAGAATCGAGAGGAAGAACCTCTGCGCCTGCCGCTGACGTAGCAGGGAAGAGACGCCATTGTTTTTTTATAGAAAGTGATACCAGCACACCTATTGAAATGAGCATAAATGTTCATTGCTCTAGGGTTATATTGGGCTTAAAACCTCTCAATAGGAGCCAAAATTTTGATGTGCAGTCCTGCATAAAGTGACATTAGCAGATGGATCAAGACCAGCTCCATGAACCTCAAATAAGCTATCTAAATTATGTTGAAAACAGGCCAGTATTATCATCCATAATTGTAGTTAAGGAGGGTTTTCTGGTTTATTATCATGATACCAGTAATCTTCAGACTAATTGATTGAGTGTTATAATTAAAATTCTCCTTCTGTTACATAAATGTGTATATGTAATCATTATATTAATATTTAAATATACAGTCAACAGTTTATTTTATCATTCACCAGAATTTCCTGATGATGTATAATTCAATTGCAATTTAATACGTCAAGAAGTCAACTTGTGGAATAGTGACAGTTGTAGGTATCGAAGGGGGACAATTTGTTTGAGACCTAGTGTCCCGAAAATTCCTGACTTGACTAAGTAAACATTGATAAATAATAATTATCTTTGCTAACATTTACTATTAATAACCTATGAGTAACATCCATGAAAAGTGTAAATTTTTTTTCCACAAATAGTAGCGCGATGGGTCCCTTGATCGAGACTGGATGTAATTACGTGAATTCATTAATTAAGTGAATTAATTACTTAATAATTATAAGTGAAATTGACAAAAGGAGGTGGATTTTAGGTACACAAATTACTTAATTTGTATGTGGAATTATAATTATACAATACAAAAATAGGCTAAGCCAAAGCCAGGCCTAGGATTTATATTTAGTGAAATAATATTAATTTTACAAAGCCCATCTTGGCAAAGATTTATATTAGTGTAGTATTGATATATATTAATATTGAGCTAAATCCAAGCCTGGAAGTATATATATATAGAGTATGTGTATAATAGTTAATTTTGCTAAGACAAATTCCTGGCCAAGATTTTTAATATTATGTATTTGTATCATAATTTTGCTAATCCCAAAGCCTGGCTAGGATTTATTTTAGTGTTGTATAATATTAATTTTTGCTAAGCCAAGTCTGGCAAGGATAAGCCAAGTCTGGCAAGGATAAGCCAAGTCTGGCTAAGATTAAAATTAAATGCTTTTAAAATTATATTCAATTTTCTTTACATGTGTAATTCCCTAAGCTCAAGTGTTGCTAAAATTTATAATTTTAATATTTTAAGTTTATATTATAATTTTCTTACATGTAATTGCTAAGCTCAAGTAGCTGGGATTTATTCAAAGGTAAGTTGTAATATTTACCTTTAAAAAGTGAAATAATTAAGAAACATAATCATGCTATTAATTAAGTTGAATTTAATACATAGCACCATGGGTGAAAAATGAGGAAATTTAATATAGAAGACAAACACATGGAAAATTTAGAGCAAAAAATCATCATTGCAAGCTAAAAAAAGGTCATTAACAAAGGTAATAATAAATGTTTGGAATTAATGAATCAAGAATCTGGGGAATACTGATGATTAAAAATTGCATTTAGATGCTTTAGAGAATAGATATGATTCATACAAATTATATTTAAAAAAAAATATAAGAGAGTTTTTGTTAGTAAACTGTGTAGATGGAGACAGAAGTAAATCTTATGATTAACCATTTATTATGATTAGAAAAAAGATTCTTTCTTGTAAAAGTCAGGTCTGAATAAATTAAAAGGTGTAAACCAGGCAGTTAATCAATCTTTTCCCAAAAAAATAAGATTTCTTTGCCAAAACTCCCAAATTATTTACCTGTATTTATTCCTGGAGAAATTAGGAGGGGGTTTTGGTCTATTTTTTAAAGCAGCTGTGCATTGACAGGAGTGACCTAGCCTTTTGTAACTAAATTATTTTACCTCAAAGGACAGGAAAGGGAGATGCTCACATACTCATAAAAAAGCCTTTCCCCAAATGTAGATGATCCTACAAGGAAGCAGTTGGACTTGTTGAAGGTCACTTATGGTAATATAAACAAAGTTAGGTTGGATCTTAGTGAATATCATTGTTAATTTAAAATCTCCCAGATCACACTTACAAAGGTTTACAGCAGTTTAGAGTTAAACTGGAGAGCACTCTCAAAACTTTAAGTAATAAATATGATTCGAAGGAACAGACGGTATTGAGTTTCCATGGTACAGAATAAATTAAGCGTAAAACAATTGAATGGTTCTCGAACAAATATCACAAAGGTTATTTTGGTCTGGAGGAAAAAAAGACTAGGTCTACAAGAATTAATTGTTTAGTTGCAGACCAGCCAACCAAATCATTTTAAAGATTCAACACATAATAACTCTGAGGTATCTGTCAAGTTTCACAAAGGGAAAAATTATCCCAATGTTAATAATCAAAATTCATTTCCTAAAAAGAGTTGCATAGGTGCATATCAAGTAGCAGGAATCAGAAATAATGATTCTCCCAAGGTTAAGAAGAAAAAAGTACCCCCTAAGAGTACCAGTTTAATAAGAAACCAGTCAAAGAAAAGAGAGATTGTCTCTTCTGCAAGGGTACTCATTTTTCTAAGAATGGCAATGCATGAACATTAAAGTGGTATAAAATACCGACAGGTTGGTAGGTAAGACACATAGGCACCCGTTAAGGCAACTTTATTCCCAAACGTTTCGCCTACACAGTAGGCTTCTTCATATCTTACTGTTCCTGCCTACTTTCTGTATCGACTGAAGAAGCCTACTGTGGGAGGCGAAACGTTTTTTGGAATAAAGTTTGCCTAATGTGCCTATGGGGTCCCCTTTCCTACCAATGGCAATGCATACAAGATTGGAGGAACTTGGCAGATTTTAACAGATGTCTAGGTAATCACAAATGTTTAAAAGGATTGTCATGCCAAATTAAACAACTGTTATCATGTCACAAAGGAAGAAAACCATATAGTTCATGAGTAAAGGTCTATATGAAAATGTTGATAATAATGATAATGTTAAAACAATTCCTGACACAACAGTGGCTATTTTAAAAATTGGCTGCTAATGTTAATAATATGGTTTTGCTTAAGTAGCCTTACCTGTGTTACAGGTAAAAAAATTGATGATAAAAGGCATAAATCAAAAATGTAAAATGCATTATAAGACCAGGGATCCCAACGTACTTTCATAAAATGTAAATGTCTAGATGGTATGAAAGTACAGATGGGAGATCCTACGACTCTAAAATTATCTGGTTTTCTCTCAGATAAAATGGCTCAATTGTATGCCACTGTTTATGTAACTGTCAGGTTGGGCAATGAGAAAAAACGTGTTAATGCAGTAATTGTAGATAGACTTCCAGAGAAAATATCTACAATAGGGCTTAGTGAAGCTACAGAAAGACTTTCACATAATGTAAATTTAGCACCTTCTGGTGTAAGTGATGATTCTGTAGGCCCAATAAATATTTTGATAGGTAGTGAATATTATGCCTCCTTTGTAAAGGGTATGGTAAAGAAATGTGGTGTCCCTTTTAAAGACTGCAGGAGGCCATGTAATGTATGGTGGGATTACTCGTAATAATAATTCATGACTAGAGGAAACTATAAATACCATAACTGTGTGTTTTACTCATGAAATCGTACCCCAGTATAATTCTTCCATAGAGGATGACGTTGAGCCAGTGCATAAATTGTGGGAATTAGACATTGAAATAAATGTAAATGAAGAAAGTACAGACGATTCCTTTACTCAGGAACAATACTTGAGAGATGTAAAATTTGAATCTGGACAATACTGGGTACGACATCCGTGGAGACTGAACCATCCAGAATTGCCCACTAATTACAGAATGGCTTATGGACAATTAAAGGCTCAGCTCCGCGAACTGAGTAAGACACCAGAATTGTTGACTGCCTATAGTGATATAATTACTGAACAATTAGTTAATAAATTTATAGAAGAGGTACCTCCTGAGCAAGCCAAAATTTATGGTCACTGTTTGCCACATCACGGAGTGAAAAAGGATTCTAAGACCACTCCTCTGAGGATTGTGTTTAATTGTAGTGCCAGGAGTAACAAAAATGTACCTAGTTTATATGACTGATGACAGGTCCGTCGTTGACGGAAAAATTAGGAGATATCTTATTAAATTTCAGAGTGAAGCATTATGCCTTTATGGCTGACATAAGTAAAGTTTTCCTGAGAGTGGGTTTACAAGAGGCTGACCGGGATTGTACCCGCTTCTTATGGCCTGAGAATTCTAGTGACCCACTTAGCCCTCTGAAAACCTTTCGCTTTAGGAGTGTATTATTTGGTGCCATATCCAGTCCATTCCTACTTCAAGCGATGATAAATGCACACCTTAAACGTATGGTAAGTCCATCGAGTAAAGTAATGAGAAAACAATTTTATGTGGACAATTTCCTGGGTGTGACGTCAACTGAAGAAGGAACTGTTAATGACTTATGGAGAGGCTAATAAAATAATGCAAAGTGCAAATATGCCTCTGAGAGAATGGAATAGTAATTCGTCCAAATTAAAGGACAAAATAAGTAAAGATTATCCTGGAGATGAAGTGCCAAAATATAGTAATGTATTGGAATTAACTTGGGATACTGAGAGAGATTTGTTAATGTTAAAACCTAATAATTACAGTATGCCCAGTAAATTAACTAAAAGAGTCTTGCTTGCTGAAGTTTCCAAATGTTTTGATCCACTAGGCTTAGTGTCACCCCTTACTATAAGAGGGAAATTATTAATACAAGAAGCATGGAAGCTTAAATGTGCTTGAGATGAAACTCTACCTGAGGAATTCATTAACAGGTGGGATGAATTAATTGGTGATTATGAAAACATTCCAATGTTGGAGTTCCCATGCCAGGTGGCCAATCCAAATGGGAAAAATGTACTCCACATTTTTTGTGATGCTTCAAAATTGGCATATGAAGCAGTTGCTTACCTTCAATGTAATAGTGTTATTTCTCTTGTTATGTCTAAGACTAAAGTGTCTCCAATTAAATCACGTACCTTGCCTCAGTTGGAATTAACAGCCATTTATGTAGGTGTCAAATTAGCTAATTATATAAGAAATAAGTTGCAGGAGATAAATATTAGCGACACTGTAATTTGGTCTGATAATGAGGTATCCTTACAATGGATTCGCAATGGAAACAGTAAAATTGTGTATGTACAAAACATAGTCGCTGAAATTAATCAGATGCAAGAGAAGTAATAATAGTTTTGGGTCAGCATATATTTAACATTTAATCATATACCTGGTGAGGAGAATCCAGCTGATTTCTTTTCTCGAGGTTCACCTTATGCTAAATTTCTAAATGCTGTATCATGGTTTAAAGGACCGAGCTGGTTGGTAAATAAAGCTAACTGGCCTGTACAAAAGGCGTATATTGCTCCTGTTGAAATTACTGTGACCACCACTCCAATAGTTTGTCCTTCCTTAGCCATTGATATAAATAGGTATTCTTCTTTACCCAAACTAATCAATGTAACTAAGTTGGTGTTTAAATTTCTAAACAAGATGAATATCTCATATAAGTTTTCACATCCTCTTGAATATTGGATAAAGAGGGTACAAGAAGAAATCTATGGAAATGAGATTAAATTGACGATGGAAAGAAAATTGTGAAACGTTCCATAATAAAGAAATTGGGGCTGTATATAGAGAACAATGTAATTAGGTGCAGAGGTAGGTTACAAAATGCTGAATTGGGTGATTATGCTAAACACCCTATCTTACTGCCCAAAACTCATCACCTAACAAATTTAATTGTTTTAAATGCCCATAAAAATGTAATGCATGGTGGGGTACAAGATTTCTTAAATTGTATTAGGGAAACTTTCTGGATTCCACAAGGACGGCAAAGTGTAAAAAGGGTGATTAAATCTTGTGTAATATGTCGCCGTGTGGGTGCCGGATCCTATATGTACCCAGGTTCTCCACCATTGCCAAAGGAGCGTGTACAATTAGTGAAACCATTTGATGTAACAGGTGTAGACTACAGTGGTCCAATAATTTTAACAGGTACGTCAAATGGTGTTCCACTGAAAGTGTATGTTTGTTCACCTGTACTGCTACTAGGGCAGTTCATGTAGAATTGGCTCAGGACTTGTCTGCAGAACAGTTTATACAGCTGTTTCGAAAATTTGCAGCTAGGAGATCCTGTCCGAGATTGATGATTTCGGATAATGCCACAAATTTTGTAGCAGGTGCTCAACACTTGATAGAATTAAATAATAGTAACGAGGTTCAATCTCTGTTAACCCAGCGAGGGTATACCTGGAAATTTATTACTCCTAGAGCCCCTTGGCAGGGGAGGAGCTGTACGAAAGACTGATAGGCACAGTGAAGAGGTGTCTCCGTAAAGTACTTCACCGGAAGATAATTAATTTGGAAGAATTCCGTGCAGTGTTAGTGGAGGCGGAGAATCGTATAAATAATAGACCTCTTTCGTACATGAGTGATACACCTGATGCAGATGTATTAACACCTTCTCACCTAATATGTGGAAGGAAATTGGAAGCTGCCCCTGTCTATAGAGATAATCCAGAAGAAAGTGATGAAGATTACAATGATGCGGCAGTGTTGTGTAATAAATTAAAAATGTTAAATAAAGTAATTGATCATTGGTGTAATGTGTGGCGTAAGGAATATATTCTTACACTATGTGAACACTTTTATGGTGCGACAGAGGCAGTAAATCGACAGAACATTCAACCAGGTGACATTGTGTTAATTGACACTGAACAACATCGAACATTGTGGCCTCTGGGCAAAGTATTGACATTGTACCCAGATGCCCAAGGTGTTGTCTGGAATGTCAAAGTGTTGTGTCATGGCCAGGAAAGTTTACACACAATTAATAAATTGATTCCCTTGGAATTAAATGGTATTCAATCAAACATAAATGAAAATCTAAGGGAAAGTGACACGAGTGATAAGTCAAGTCATATTGAAAGTAACACTGACCAAGTGATGCAGGAAGATGAAATTGTAGTAAGACCTACTAGGAGAACAGCCACTCAAGCCAGAACCGGCTGGAATCGTCTCCTAAATGAAGGAGTAATTTGAGTCGTTTAGCAACGAACTCTGGCCGGCTGCAGTGTGGAAAATAATGTATTTTCCGAAAAAATCCAGCACATTTTTTTGTGAAAATTAGTGTAATACATTGTATTTGATAAAAATTAATTTGTAAATGAAAAAGAGAATCGAGAGGAAAGCTCTGCACCTGCGCTGAGGAGCAGGGAAGAGACGCCATTGTTTTTTTAATGTGATACAAGCACACTAGTGAAATGTGAATAATTTCATCGCTCTAGGGGCTATATTGGGCTTAAAACCTCTCAAATAGGAGCCGAAATTGTTGGATGTGCAGTCCTGCATAATGTGAGCATTAAGCAGATGGACAAGACAGCACCAATAACCTCAGATAAGCTATTTAAATTATGTTTGCAATTATTTTTTTTATTAGTACACTGGCCGATTCCCACCAAGGCAGGGTGGCCCGAAAAAGAAAACTTTCACCATCATTCACTCCATCACTGTCTTGCCAGAAGGGTGCTTTACACTACGTTTTAAACTGCAACATTAACACCCCCCCCTTTTTAAATGCGACCGGGACTCCCATCTCTCGGGCCAAAATCCGGGCCTGCCTGTTTTCCGTGAATCCTTCCCAAAAGTTTCCTTTGCTCACACCCAAAGTACTCAAGTATTAAAAACTATTTGTCTCCATTCATCCTATCAAACAGTCACCATGGGTGCTGGAAATCCAAGCCCCTCGCACAACAAAACCTCCTTTACCCCTTCCCCCCCAACCTTTACTAGGCTGACCCCTACCCCCCCCTTCCTTCCAACCCGACTGATACACTCTTTTAAGTCATTCTGTTTATTAGCTTACTTAAAGAAACATTCTCTCCTACATGTCCGAAACCACCTCATCAACCCTTCCTCAGCCCTCTGAACAGTAACATTTTATGGCAATCCTGCACCTCCTCTCTAACTTCCAAACTATACGAATTCGCTGCATTATAATTCACAACCCACACATTGCCTCTCAGACATGACATCACCACTGCCTCCCAGGCCCCCTTCTCCTTGCTGCAACATTCATCACCCATGCTTCACACCCAAAAGAGTGTTGGGGTAAAACTACACTTTCAGACTATCCCCCTCTTTGCCTCCAAAGACAAAGTTCTTGTCTCCACAGACTCCTAAGTGCACTTGCTCATCCTTTTCCCCCTCATCAATTCTGGCATCACCTCATCTTTCCATAGACCCATACTCTGGACACGTCCACCTCAAATATCTAAATACATTCCACATCTTTTTGTTAATCCTCATAGCGCATACTCATTCCTGTTTTCACCTTTTAATTTTCTGCTTTTTACATACCTTCCAAATTCATCCATCCAATATCTTTTCAACTGCTCTTCAGAAACTCCCACGAGCACAGTGGTCATCACATAGAGCAACTGTGACAACTCCCACTGTATGTGTATTCTTTATCCTTTTTAACTTCCACGCCGCATGCCAAGGCCCTCGCATTTACTTCTCTTACAACCCCATCAATAAATATATTAAACAACCACGGTGACATTCACACTTCTTGTCTAAGGCCTACTTTTACTGGTAAATAATCTCCCTCTTTCCTACATACTCTAACTTGAGCCTCACTATCCACGATAAAAACTCTTCACTGCTTTCAGTAACCTACCTCCTATAACGCATACACCTGCGAACATCTCCACATTGCCCCCCTATCCACCCTGTCAACGCCTTTTCCAAATTCATAAATGCCACAAAAAACCTCTCTAGCCTTATCTAAATACTGTTTCACTTATTATGTTTACACCAACTGTAAATAACCTGGTTCCACACATCTCCCCTAAACCTATTCCTAAAGCCCTCCTTGTTCATCTGCTATCCTATTTTCCGTCCCCCGGCTCATAATTTCTTTCAATAATATTTCTACCATACACTTTACCAGTATAACTCAACATACTTATCCCCATATAATTTTGCACTCCTTGCTTATGTCCCGCCTATTGCTATTATACAAAGGAACTATGCAATGCTCTCTGCCAATCCTAGTACCTTACCCTCTCCATACACCTATTAAAAATTGCACCAACCATTCCAAACTATTAATCCCCACCTGCTTTTAAAATTTCTATCTTCATACCATCAATCCCAGCTGCCTTACCCCCTTTCATTTACCACTCCTCAATAAACTTCCCACCCGACACTCACAACTGGCTCTTCCTCACTGCCTACAAACGTTATCCTCCTTGAAATCACAGCTTCCTATCTTCATGAACATTTAACATTTCCTCCAAAATATCCCTCCAACTTCCCAATACCCTAACTCTCCATTTTAATAACTCATCGCCTCCTATTTTTAACTGCAAATCCATTTGTTCTCTAGGCTTCCTTAACTTGTTAATCGCACTCACCAAAACTTTTCTTAATTTTCAACAAAATTTGTTGATAACATCTCACCCACTCTCTCAATTGCTCTCTTACTTTACATCGCTTTCACCCACACTCATTAACCTCCTCTACTTTTTCTCCATATACTCATCCCTTCCTTGCATCCCTTCTACTTTGTAAAAACTTCTCATATCGCTAACTTTTTCTCCCTTACTAACTCTCTTTTACATTCATCATTCCACCAATCGCTCCCTCTTCCTCTTTCCCTCTCCGCACCACTTTCCTGTATCCACAAACTTCGCTGAACACTCTAAACAACATTTTTTAAACCTAGCCCCATACCTCTTCGACCCTATTGGCCTATGTCACTCATTAGCCCTTCTATCCTCCAATAACTGTTTATATCTTACCCCTAACTGCCTCTTTTTTTTTGTTTATAAATCATTTCACCTCTCCTCTTTCCCTGATGGTTCTATTCTCCTTGTATCCCATCTCCTTGTTCACTCTCATGTAGCTACATAACTTAAAAGTGATCGTGATATATCTGTGGCCCTTTCTATAACATTGTACATCTTGAAGTCTACTCACAGTCTTATATCTACATACATTATCCAACCAACTACGGTCATTTCGCCCTACATCATACCTTGGTATAACTTTATTTAATCCTCTTTTTCTGAAATATTTATTACCTATAACAAAGCCCTTTCTTATACCAAAGTTCAATTCAAAGGGCTTCCCATGTATCATTATCATTGTAATTCGGCCATATTGTCATCATAAAAAGTAGGTAAGGGAAGTGCTGAGCATGTCACATCATAAATCTCTCCAGACTAATTGGTGAGTGCTATAATTATAAGTTTCTCCTTCTGTTTACCTAAATGTGTATTATGTAATTCCATTTAATTGATTTTAGATAGACAGTTCAACATGTGTATATTAAATTTTACCAGAATTGCACTGTGATGTATATTTCATCTTTGCAATTAATAGTTCTAAGAGTACACTGGGATATGACAGTTGTAGGTATCGAAGGGACATTTTTTGAGACCTAGGTGTCCCAAAATTCCTACTTGTCTATGTAACTTTGATAAATAATAATTATCTTTGTTACCATTTACTGGTACGTACCTTATGAGTTACATCCAGGTAAATGTAATTTTCCACAAGATCCTCCAGTTGATGTGAATTGGACGTGTAACGTGATCTGTTAACTCTTGAACATCAGCAAAATTGAACATTTCCACTATTTTTTTCTCAATTTCAATAAAAAGAAATTTTAATCTCTGTCTTTCCTTCTGTCAAATGAGACCAAGAAAGCGAGAATACAGCCATAAATACCATACAAAAATATACACCGCAAACTCGCTGTAATGTATTTTTGGGGGTCTGAAATGGATTAATCTAATTTACATTATTTCTTATGGGAAAAATTCGTTCGGTACTCGAACAGACCAGTACTTCTCCAGCCTTCTTAAACGAACAAAGTTCGAGTAGCCGAGCCCACTGTAGTTGAAGATTTTGTCTATCACATGAACATCAATATTGTCCTCAGTTGCCCATTGAAAACTTGGTTTATATCTTCTTGTAATGTACCGTGCGTCCCCAACACACGACACTTTCGTACACACTCTCATTGTTTATTATCTGTATTTTTATCCCGTTTTTATATATGTTTATATCTGTGTTTTATAATTTTTATCTGTGTTTTATATAGTTTTATCGGGGGGGGGGGGGGGGGGGGTTTTAATCTGTGTTTATTCTGTGTTATAATGTTTTAAGGTCTGTGTTTTTTATCTGTGTTTTATCCGTATTTTTATAGGTGGGGTTTTAATCTGTGTTTTATATTTTTATCTGTGTTTTATATGTGTTTTAACTCTTTTTATCTGGTGATTTTCTGTGTTTTTCTCTGTTTCATCTGTTTTTTTTCTGAGTTTTTATCTGAGCATTTTCTATTTTTATCTGTTTATCTGTGGCTTTATTTGTTTTAATATTCTATTTTCACTGTATTTTAATCTCCTTTTTAATATGATTTTATCGTGTGTTTTAGAGCTGTGATTTATCTCAATTATATCTGTGTTATTCTGTGTTTTATACCTCTTTACTGTGCTTTTTTTTTTTTTATCTTTTGCTTTATCTGTGCTTTATCCTGTGCTTTATCTGTGCTTTATCTGTGTTTTTTACATCTTATTATCTGCTTCTATCGCGCGTTTAATCTGCTGCTTTGTCTCTGATTTTTCTTTATATTTTCCCTGTTATTATCTGTATTTGAGTGAGTTTATTCATGGTTTTTTAATCAATTTTCAACTTGTTTCATGTGCATTTTTTCAACACTTTTCTAACACGTTTAATCGCGAGTTTTAGCGTGTCAGATAAGATACTTCTTTGTGCTTCTTACAAGACGGTCCTCTCTCTCTCTCTCTCTCTCTCTCGTCATGCATGTCCTCTACTCTTCTTACTCATCTCTCATCTCTCTCTCTCTCTCTCTCTCTCACTTCTCTCTCCACTCTCCTCTCAACACCTCCTCCCTTCTTCTCTCTCCTCTCTCTCTCTCCTCTCTTCTCTCTCTTCTCCTCATCCTCTCCTCCTCTCTCTCTATCTCTCGTCTCCTCTCTCTCTCCTCTTCTTCTCTCTCTTCTCTCTCGTCTCTCTCTCTCCTGCTCTCTCCTCCTCTTCTCTTCTCTCTCGTTCTCACCCTCTCTCCTCCCTCTCTCTCTCTCTCTCTCTCATCATCTCTCCATCTCTTCTCTCTCTTCGCTCTCTCTCTTCCTCCTCTCTCTCTCTCGTCTCATTCTCTCTCCGTCACTCTCCTCCCTCTCTTCTCCCCTCTCTCTCTCCCTTCTCTCTCGTCTCTTTTCCTCTCTCTTCTCTCCTCTCTCTCTCCCACTCTTCTCCTCTCGTCTCGTCGTCTCTCTCCTCTTCTCTTCTCATCTCTCTCTACTCTCTCTCTCTTTCTCTCAATCGTCTTTTTTTTTTTTTTTTTTTTTTTTTGTTTTTTTTTTTTTTTTTTTTTTTTTTTATTTACACATGGTTTTGGACAAGGTTAAGGATCCCCTAGCTTTAATGGACAACATGGTTTACAGTTAAAGGATTCCTAAATTTATTGACAAGCTGAAGAGCAGTTACCTCATCACTCATTTGAAAGCGCATTTTTATTGGTATGAGACATACAAGTAGGAACCAAGGATGAAAGATGGAGCCATATGGTGGGCCAGCATTTTTCAATTTGATCAACTGACGTTATCTCGTTGACACATCATTATCTGAACGAATTGTGTTTTCCATACTCGCTTCATCCTGGTATGTATGATCTCATGGATGTATGTTTCTTGGAGAAGGAGTACAGTCCAAGTGAAGTTGCAGCTTTCCTGCCCGTCTTGTGGCATATAAGCTTGTTTCGCCTGTCCTCGAAGTGGATCAAGTGTGGATATTTATGACTATAATGGCCTTGTACATGAAAAGTAAGGCCACCCACATCCCCCCCCCCCCCCCCCCCACCCCCGCGGTTCCCAACCCCCCCCTCCTATGTTTAAGCTCTGCTGAAATGACAGATCCATCCCAGGATGGGTCCAGGCTAGAGGATGAACGTCTTTGCTTCTGGTCACTACTCTGACAAGCGTGCGCAAGAGAGAGGGGGGACACAAAGCCATGAAAGTGGAACATCCTCAAGGTGTGACTGTGCTTGTGCCTCGTACAGTATCTTGCAACCCCTACTGTCAAGCAGATGCGAGATACGGCAAGTGCTGTAAGTCCTGGCTCATTTGGTTTGCAGATTACAAAACTTGGTTCTTCATGTTAGTGTTGGAGTCAGAATTCACCCCAAGACCAAGGATATCAACTTCTTCTCCAGTGCCAACATCCTCCCATTCATCCTTACTCCTGCACAGCATTACCATCATGGTGCCAGAGCGATCATACAATTTGCGTTATCCCTCAGGGCAAGATGTTACTTCTGCTTCTATTTCCCCAAGCTGATAAAGCTCTTCAGCTGGTGATTTGGATGTAGCTAGATCATCTGTCATTTCTTCTCTTGGATAAGTAATGTCATTGTACATTCCGTCGGCATATCAAGTGATTCCTGGATGAGTTGAAAGAAGTCGATGAAGTAGACATTCCATAACATGACCCAGCACACTTCCTGTGGAACCTTGCCCCAATAGTGATGTCCATTTTCTGATTCGTTCCATTAGGACACACTTAGAATCTCCATGAAGGTAATCCACTGAGGAGACATAGCGTAGGCCTGCAATTCCCATTGCCAGTGAAAGGTTTTTGCTAAAGCCTGGTGCCCACACCCTCGAAAGCGCCAGCAATGTACATGCTACCACACAGCTGGACTTTGGTTCATGCCATTGACTGGTGCCACATATGAGAGGGTTTTAACAACAGAGTCATCAGCAGAGTAACCTTTCCCTAAGCCATATTGACGATCACAAAAGTAGTTAGTGGTAAGTCAAAAAAATCTGTCATTGTCTTGAGGATTATGTCTCAAGATCTTACCAGTGATTGACAGAGTGACACTGGTCTTTAAGTTGCTGAGTTCTGCTCTGCTCTTCTTTTTGTGAACAGGGACTACTATTTGCTCTTTCCATGAGAGGGCCATTTGCACTGTACTAGCAGTGCCTGAAAGATGAGCGAGTCATAAGAGCTGCTAGCTGTCTGGCACATCTCTCAACAATCTGGGCTCAACCTTGTTCTGGCCCACAGCTTTCTTGTTCAAGTGATTTAAGAAGGAAATGCACCTTCCTCCTGCCTTATTGTCAACCCCTGACAGTTTTGACACAGTTCTTAAGCTAGCCAAGGAGGTCCCCTTGCTGGATCAGCCCTTGCATTTTTGTAGCACATGTGTTTCAGCAAAGAGTTCCGCTTGCTCTTGACTACTAGTAGTGGTGGTCCCATCCTGTCATTATAGAGGTGGAATAGTCAAGCAGGCAATAACCTTGTCTGTCCTTGACGGCAGGGAACCACACAGGTTTTTGGAGCCTACCCTACCTGATGCTAACTTTCTTTTATGTCCAACTCCCGATTTATCAATGCCCACTTTTTGACATCACGCCATTAGCCCTACAGCTTGCATTCGGCAATGTGCCTGTTATAGAGGTAGGATGTTCCTTATACCTTCGCCATGTCTTTGTACTTATCAGTACAGCCCTTCTCTACACGAAATCAAACCAAGCTTAACTTAGGCTTGTCACATATTGCCGGTGAGGAATGTGTTCTTGTTGAAGCAGATTAAGGATTGTCCAGAGAAGCTTTTTTCACTGGTTTTCCCCTTCACCCCTCTCTCTCTCTCTCACTCCATCTCTTCTCTCTCTCTCTCTCTCTCTCTCGGATCTCTCTCTCTCTCTCTCTTCTCTAGTCCTCTCCTTTCTCTCTTCTCTCTTCTTCCGCCTTCTCATCTGTCTCTCTCTCTCTCTCTCTCTCCCCCCCCCTTCTCTCTCATCTCAATCTCTTCTCTCCCTGCCCTGCCCTCTCTCACCTCTCTCACTCTTCTTCTCTCTCCTCGCTCTCGCTCTACTCTCTCTCTCAGCACTCTCTCTCCCGTCTCCCTCATCTCTCTCTTCTCCCTCTCTCTCTGGTCTCTTCTTTCTCTATTCTCACCTCTCTGGCCTCTCTCTCTTTCTCTCTCTCTTCTCTCTCTCTCTCTCTTCGTCTCGTCTCTCTCTCGATCTCTCATCTTCATCTCTCTCACTTCCTCTCTCTCTTCTCTCTCCTTGCTCTCTCTCTCTTCGTCGATCTCTTCACTCTTTCTCTCTTCTCATGCACCCTCTCTCTCTCTCTCTCTTTTTTTTTTTTTTTTTTTTTTTTTTACACAGAGGTTTGACAAGGTAAGGATCCCTAGCTGTTAAATGACAGCTATTTACATTTAAGGATTCCATAACTTTATTGCAAGCCTAAGAGCTGTTACCTACATCAGCTCATTTGAAAAGCAATTTTTGTTATGAGCAATACAAGTAGGGACAGATGAAGATTGGAGCCATCCTGTGGGCCAGCATTTCATTTGATCAACTGACGTTATCTCGTGACATCAATAATGCTGTATCGAATGTGTTTCCATCTCGAGTCATCCTGGATAGTATGATCTCAGATGGATGCCTAGTTCTGGAAAGGGTACGAGCCAGAGTGAAGTTGCTGCTTTCTGCCGTCTTGAGGCATAAAAGCTTGTTTCAATCACGCTTGTCCTCGAAGTGGATCCACCACGTGTGGTCTTTTGACAATAATGTCCTTGTACATAACAGTAAAGGCCACCCACATCCCTCCTATGTGAAGCTCTGCTGAAAGTACGATCTATCCAGGAATGGGTCCGAGCGAGAGATAGAACGTCTCTCTGTTTTCCTACTCTGTCAACAGTCCGCCGATGAGAGGGGGCAGGCAAACCAAGAAAATGTAGCATACTCAAGGTGTGAGCCGTAACTTGTGCCTTCGTACAGGATTCTTGCAACCCCACTGTCAAGCATATGCGAGATACGGCGAAAGTGCTGAAAGCTTTCCTGGCTGGCCTTGTTTGCAAGATTTACAACATGGTTCTCATGGTTAGTATGGAGTCAAATTTCACCCCAAGGATATCCAACTTCTTTCTCCAGGTGTCACCCAACATCGCCCATTCATCCTTACTAACAGCGCCAGCATTACCATCAGGTTCCTAAGACGAACTTCATTTGCGTTTTTATGCAGGTGCAAATGTTACTTGCCATCTATTGCCCCAAGCCTGATATAGCTCTCACTTGGTATTGTATGTAGCTTATAGCAGAGCTGGCATTTCTTCTACTTTGTATAAGTTGAATGTCAGTGTACATCGTCTTCATATGCATGTGATTCTGGGATGAATGAAAAGGCCGTTGAAGTAGGACATTCCATACCCAGTTTGACCCAGCACACTTCCTTGTGAACCTGCCCCAATAATTCCTGCTGATTCCCGTTCCAATGAGGACTATACTTAGAGATCTACCCATGAAGTAATCCACATGAAGGAGAGATAGCGTAGAGCCTGCAATTCCCAGTGCTTGAAGTTTTTGTTACCTAAAGAGGCCCTGGTTCCACACCAGGTCGAAAGCGCCAGCTAATGTCCATCTACCCACACACTGACTTTGGATTCATCCATGACTGTGCCACTTAGTGGAGAGGTTTACAACAGAATCCAGCAGCAGAGAACTTTCCTGAACACGCACCCCACACAGCGACCAATACACTTGACGATCACAAAGTAGTAGAAGTGGTATTCAAAAAAAGTTACTGTCATTTGTCCTTTGAGATTATGTCTCAAGGATCTTTTTTAACCAGTGATTGGACAGAGTGGACACTGGGCTGTAGTGGCTGATTTCTGCTCTGCTCTTCTTTTTTGAGCGAACAGGGACTAACATTTCCCTCTTTCCATTGAAGAGACCATTAACACTGTACTTAGGCCAGTGCTGAAAGATGCGATTTAAGAGGTGCTGCTAGCTGGTTCTGCCACATCTTCTCAACAATCTTGGGCTCACTTGTCCTGTGGCCCACAGCCTTTTTCTTGGTCAAGTGATTTAAAAGGAAATGCACCCTCCTCCTGCCTTATTGTCACCCTGACAGTTTTGACACAGTTCTTGCAGCTAGCCAAGGAGGGTCCCTTGCTGGGATCACTCACTCTCTCTCTCTCGTCTCTATCGACTCTCTCCTCGTCACGTCTCAGTCTCTCTCTCTCACCCTCTCTTCTCCTCTATCCCCTCTCTCTCTCTCTGCTCTCATCTTCTCTCCTTCGTCTTCTCCTCTTCTCTCTCACTCTCGCTCTCTCTTCTCTCTTACTCTTCTCTGCCTCCTCTCTCTCTCTCATCTCTCTCTCTCCCTCTCCTCTTCTCTCTCATCTCTCTCTCTCTTGCTCTCTCTCTCTCTGTCTCTCTTCTCTCTCGTCATCTTTCTCTCTCTCGTCTTTCTCACGGGTGGGGGCTCCTCTCACCTCTCTCTCTCGCTCTCTTCTCTCATATCTCTCTCTCCTCTCTCTCCTCTCTCTTCTCTCTCTCCTCCACTCTCTCTCGTCTCGCTCTCTCTCTCTCTCTCTCTCTCTCTCCCCCCCCCTCCTCTCTCTCTCTCTCTCCTCCCCCCCCCTCGTCTCCTCTCTCTCTCACTTTTCTGCTCATGTCTCTCTCATCTCTTCTCCTCTCTCTCTCTCTCTCTCTCTCTCCTCTCTCTCATCATCACCTCTCTCTCTCCTCTCTTCTCCTCCTCTCGTGCTCCGCTCGTTTAATACATCTCTCCCCTCTTCTTCTTATTACCAGTCTTAAGTCACGTCCCCTCCTGTGAATTTCCCCCTCTCTAAATCACAGTTTATAGTGTTCTCTCCTCTTATTATCGGCTTCTTCTTATTCCCTTATCTCTCCCTTCTTTATCCCACGTCTTCTCACCTCTTCTCTCCCCTCTTATATCCCCTCTTCTTTTCCCCATTTTTTTCCTATCCCTCTTCCTTTTTCTCCACTCTTTTTTATCCCCTCTCCTTCTCCCCTCTTCTTCCCTCTTCTTATCACCCCCTCTTCTGTATCCTCTTCTTTCCCCTCTTCTCCCTTCTTCATCTCCCTTCTTCGTTTCCCCCTTTTCAAAAGAGGGGAAACATTGCAGTAGGCCTTAGATGATAACTGTTACAGTGGTGAGTGAGGATTAGTTATCTGTCACCAGTGGTTGTGACTTCAGCACCAGAGGTTGTGACTGTCACCAGTGGTTGGTGACTGTCCCGAGTGGATGGTGACTGTCACCAGTGGTTGGTGACTGTCACCAGTGTTTGGTGATTGTCACCAGTGGTTGGTGACTGTCACGAGTGGATGGTGACTGTCACCAGTGGTTGGTGACAGTCACCAGGTGGTTTGGTGACAGTCACCAAGTGAGTTTTGTTGACTTGTCACCAGTGGATGGATGGCTGTCACCAGTGGTTGTGACAGTCACCAGTGGTTGGTGACATTCACACAGTAGTGTTGTGACTGTCACCAATGGATGGTGGCTGTCACCAGTGGTTGGTGACAGTCACCATGGTTGGTGACTGACACCAGTTGTTGGAGACAGTCACCAGTAGTTGGTGACTGTCACCAGGGTTGGTGACTGTCGACCAGTGGTAGGGACTTGTCACCAGATCTATATGATTGTTCCATTTTGTCTTTGAGGTGAAGATTTGAAAGGAAGGGATGAGGGAGGGATGATGGAGGGGATGAGGGAGGGATGATGGAGAGGGAAGATGGAGGGGAGTTGGATGGAGGGGAAGAGGGAGGGGATGATGGAGGGAAGAGGGATGGGATGTTGAGAGGAGTAGGATTGGATGAGTGGAGGGTAGAGGGAGGGGATGATGGAGGGGAGAGGAGGGGATGATGGAGGGGAGGAGGGGGAATGTATGGAGGGGAGTAGGATGGGGAAAGATGGAGGGGAAGGAGGGATGGATGATTGGAGGGATGAGGGAGGGATGATGGAGGAAGAGGAGGGGAAGATGGAGAGAGAGGGAGGGGATGATGGAGGGTAGAGGGAGGATGATGGAGGGGAGGAGGAGGGATGATGGTAGGGGAGAGGGGGGGAATATGAGGGGAGAGGGAGGGGGATGATTGGGAGGGAGGAGGGAGGGGATGTATGGAGGTGAGGTGGGAGGGGAGGAGGGAGGGGAGGATTGGTTAGAGAGGGGAAGCGGAAGCAAGGGGAGACTTTGGGTCAATAATGTTAATGAGCTTAGGCCTACGGCCTACCTTGTTCCACCTCGCTTCTCTCTCTCTCTAACACACACACAAACAAATGGAAGGGCAAATAAGACCGCAGACAGAGTACAGGCTAGGTGGACAAAGACTGCAAACCTCACTCAAGGAGAAAGATCTTATGGTGAGTATTACACCGAGCACATCTCTGTGGCGAACATCAAGTAAATTACTGCTGCAGCATTTGGGCGCCTACCAAACCTATTAACAACATTCCGTGTACGTCAGGCCCTATATTAGAGTATCCAGCACCAGTATGGAACCCACAACTTGTCAAAACACTCAAAAGTTTGTAACAAAACTAGTCCCGGAGCTGAAGAGCGTGTCCTACGAGGAAAGGCCAAGGAAGTTCAACCTGACGAGCCTGGAGTAACATGAGAGACGGGAGGATTTTTGATAACATTACAAAATACTGAGAGGAATAGACAAGGTTGATATTTACAAATGGTTCAAAGATGTAACACAGCAGATGTGACACTAGCGAACAGATTGACACAGCAACGAGATGTGACACAGCAACAAGATGTTGACGACTAGCAACAGAATGTGACACAGCAACAAGAATGACACAGCAACAAGAGATTACACAGCAACAAGATTGTTACACAGCAACGAGATGAGACACAGCCACGAAATGACACAGCAACAAAGTACATAACATGCAACAAGATGTGACACAGCAACAAGATGTGACACAGCAACATATGTGACACACCAACAGTTGTGACCCGCAACAAGATGTGACACAGCAAACAAGGGTCACAGACTGAAGTTGAAAACTCGGATGAGTCACAGTTATGTTATGAAGTATGTGTTCAGTCGTATGAACTGTCAGGAAGTGGAACAAATCTGGAGAGTGATATAGTGAAGGCAGGATCCATACTATAATCCCATACATAGCTCTATTGAAGAGTGTATGATAAAGCTTATTTGCTCTGAGAGAGTGTGACCTATTTATCGACCACAAAAGATGCGTGGCCAGGAGCTGTGGAATCGACCCAATTGCAACCACAAATGAGTGAGTACACACAAACTCAACACTAACTCACACACAATTAGACAAATCCTTTAAAATCTCCCCTTCTTAACCCCCTCCAACCTTCCTATTCCCTCACTCCTCCCACCCTCCCGAACTCCTTCTTCCCCTCCATCACCAGTGTTCATCCCCACACTTCCTTCATGCTCTCGTCTCTCTCTCTCTCTCTCGTCTCTCTCCCTCTCCCTTCTCTCCTCTCTCCTCTCTCCTCTCATCTCGTCCTATCTATCTCCTCTCTACCTCCTTCTCTCTCTCCTCACTCGTCTCACCATCGGTCATCTCTTTCTCTCTCTCTCTCCTCACAACTCTCTTCTCTTCTCTCTTCTCTCTCCTCTCTCTGCTCTCGTCTCTCTCTCTCTCTCACTCTCTCACTCTCTCTGCTCCTCTCTCTCTCTTCTCTCTCTCTCTCTTCTCTCTCTCTCTCTTTTTTCTCTCTCTCGTCATTTTTGTTTTACACAGGGTTTACAAGTTAAGGATCCCTAGCTTTATTGACAAGCAAAATTACAGGTAATGATTCCTAACTTTATTGGCAAGCTAGAGCAGTTACCTACATCAGCTCATTTGAAAGCATTTTAATGTTATGAGACATACAAGTATGGTAACATGATGAAGTTGGGAGCCATCTGTTGGGGCCAGCATTTTTCATTTGATCAACTGACTTTACTCGTTGACATCATTATGGCATGTACGAATGTGTTTCCAACTCGAGCATCATGGTATATATGATCTCAGATGAGTGATTATTCGTAGAGAAGGTACGCCAATGAAGTTTGCCTCTTCTGCCCGTCTTGTGCATAAAAGCTTGTTTCCCTGTCCCTCGAAGTGATCCAAGTGTGTACTTTGACAAATGGCCTGTACATAACGAGTAAGGCCACCCGACATCCCTCCTATGTTGAAGGCCTCTGCTGAAATGACAGATCTATCCAGATGTGGTCCCAGTCGATAGATGAACGTCCCTTGCTCTGTTCTCTACTCTTCCAAGCATCGCAGATGAGAGGGGGGGGGGGCAGGCCAACCAAAAAGTGGAGCATACTCAAGGTGCGAGCATACTGTGGGCCTCGTACAGATCTAGCAACCCCGACTCTCAAGAGATGCGAGATATCTGCGAAATGCGGTAACTTCCTGGGTGCCTTTGTGTTGCAAGATTTACATCGAGGTTCATCATGTTAGTTTGGAGTCAAATTCACCCCAAGATACAACTTCTTCTCCAGTGCCACACCCTCCCATTCATCCTACTACATGCACCAAGCATAACCATCATGGTGCCCAGAGACATCATCATTTGCGATTTCTCAGGTGCAAATGTTACTTGCCATCTATTTTCTCCCAAGCTGATATAGCTCTCACTGGTGATTGATTGGTAGCTTAGAGAAGCTGGCCTTTCTCACTTGGGATAAGGAATGTCAGTGTGCAGGAGTAATCGTCTGCATATGCACTTGAATCTAGGATTCTCAACTCTCTCTCTCTCTCTCTCTCTCTCGTCTCTCTCCTCTCTCTGTCTCTCTCTCTCGTCTTCTCTTCTCTTCTCTCTCTCCCTCTCTCTCTCTTCCCTCTCTCTCAGTCTCTCTCATCTCTCTCTCTCTCTTTCTCTCTCTCTCTCACTAGTCTCTAATGCAGCTTTCTCTCTTATCCCTCCCCCACCTGCTACCTTTTTGGAAAGCTGGTTGTGTTTTCACTTTCCCTAACTTCATTCTTCTCTTTTCTTTCTACCTTTCCCTATCCCGCCGGTCCTATAAGCACTGGTAGTGTGTATCCCTCGAATGTTAATCTACAACTGAGAGGTGTGATCCCTCAGTGTTATGATAGTGAGAGTGTGAGTATTCCTCATTGTATATACAAGAAGAGGTTGTATCCCTCATCTATTATAGATATATTGAGAGGTTGTATCCCTCAGTATTATTTAATATAGTGAGATTTGTATCCATCAGTTATATATATAATAAATATAAATCTTATATATATCTAATATATATATATATAAATATATATATATATATATATATATATATATAGTGAGAGGTGTGTTATCCACTCAGTATATATATGATATATATATATATATATATCTATATATATATATAATATATAATATATACTATATATAATATATATATATTATATATATATTTATTATATATTTTATTAATTTTATTTATTTAAATTATTATCATAACAGCCATTCGCCACAATGGTCAGGGGCCCAAAAAAGAAAACTTTCACCATCATTCACATCCAACACTGTCTTGTCCAGAATGGAGTGGCTTACACTACAGTTTGTAAACTGCAACATTAACACCCCTCCTTCTAGAGTGGTACTTATATATAAAAAATATATATATATATCTAATATAATATATAAATATGATATAAGTTAATTTAAATATAAAAAAAAAAAAAAATAAAAGAAAAACACTATATATATAAATATATATATATATATATATAAATAATATATTAAAAATATATATATATATATATATATATATATTGTCGTGCCGAATATTAAAACTGGTCAATGATAGCAAGAACTCAATTAAAAAAATTGAAGGTCCTTTCTAAAGAATTTTCTCTTATACGTTTAAAGATAATAGTTTTTTCATTAATGTTGAATTGTAAATATGTTATAATTTTGCACCAAAAGGAACATAGAACAACTTACTAACCTTTATGTAACAAGCGCAATTTAATTTAAGCCTAACCCAACAATATATTTTAGAATTTGTTTCCAAAACATTTAATACTTAAACAAACACAGTGAAATATAAGTTTTTTTATTCGTTAGGATCAAATGATTTTAGTCCGAAATTATTGCATACACAAATTTTTCACGTTGTCCTATATGGCAAGATGACGTTGCTATTTAACCAAATCGCAAGTTCATGGGCCTATTTCGGCACGACATATATATAATATATATATATATATATATATATAAAATATAGATATAATAATAGATATATATATATATATATAATATATATATATAAATAAAAATATATATATATATATATATAATAATATATATAAATATAATAATAAATATAAATATATATATATATATAATATATATGTTTTATATAACTGAAGGGATACACTGACCAACGTCACTATATATATATGCTGAGGGATACACACCTCTCACTGATATACACTGAGGGATACACACCACTCACTTACGTGTTTGTGTGTGTGTGTATAAATATATTTATATATTACTTATATATATATCTATGATATATATATATAAATTATATATATATAATATATATATATAGTAAAAATATATAGAAGGTGAAAGGTTGGTATCCCTCAGTTGGTAAATACAATGAGAGGAATGTATCCCTCTCAGTGATATACACTGAGCGATGTGTATCCCTCATGTATTTCACTGATACTTATGTATCCCTCAGTGTAACAACACTGAGGTGTGTATCCGCTGTTTATATTAAATTCCTCACTAACAAACACAAAGAGTAGTATTCACATAGTCAAGTCTGAGGCAGCTACGGTGAAAAGCGCTGTGTCCACAAAGCACATTACTAGCTCCATCTTGTTTCTCATCCACATTATCAGATACAGACAAGGATGTCAGCCACACACCGGGTCGCATCCTTTGCAGAATTACACCCGAATCCTGCATGGCAGTGTCTACCATTGCAACACTGCAAGGATTCCAGGCGACATCAACCAGAACTTTCTCACATATGGTAAACTTGAGGAAATTAAAACTTCATTCATATACAAAACAAATTCCTTTCTTTGCCAAAGGTGCTTTTACACTACAGTTTTTTAAACTGTGCAACATTAACACCCCTCTCTTCAGATGCAGACACGGTACATCCCAACCTTCTCGACTCAAGTGCCGGCCTGCCTTTTCCGTGAGTTCCCTTCATAAATGTTCCTTTGCTCACACTCCATCCAGTACTCAATGTTATTAAAAAACTATTTGTCCTCCATTCACCTGTCCTATCAATCATCCTCACGCATGGCTGCTGAAATCCCAAGCCCCTCCACACAAAACCTCCTTTATCCCCGCCTCCAACCTTTACTAGCTGGACCCCTACCCCCTTCCTTCCACTACAAGACTGAAACACTCTTGAAAGTCCTTCTGTTTATTAGCTTACTTAAAGAAACATTCTCTCCTACATGTCCGAAACCACCTCATCAACCCTTCCTCAGCCCTCTGAACAGTAACATTTTATGGCAATCCTGCACCTCCTCTCTAACTTCCAAACTATACGAATTCGCTGCATTATAATTCACAACCCACACATTGCCTCTCAGACATGACATCACCACTGCCTCCCAGGCCCCCTTCTCCTTGCTGCAACATTCATCACCCATGCTTCACACCCAAAAGAGTGTTGGGGTAAAACTACACTTTCAGACTATCCCCCTCTTTGCCTCCAAAGACAAAGTTCTTGTCTCCACAGACTCCTAAGTGCACTTGCTCATCCTTTTCCCCCTCATCAATTCTGGCATCACCTCATCTTTCCATAGACCCATACTCTGGACACGTCCACCTCAAATATCTAAATACATTCCACATCTTTTTGTTAATCCTCATAGCGCATACTCATTCCTGTTTTCACCTTTTAATTTTCTGCTTTTTACATACCTTCCAAATTCATCCATCCAATATCTTTTCAACTGCTCTTCAGAAACTCCCACGAGCACAGTGGTCATCACATAGAGCAACTGTGACAACTCCCACTGTATGTGTATTCTTTATCCTTTTTAACTTCCACGCCGCATGCCAAGGCCCTCGCATTTACTTCTCTTACAACCCCATCAATAAATATATTAAACAACCACGGTGACATTCACACTTCTTGTCTAAGGCCTACTTTTACTGGTAAATAATCTCCCTCTTTCCTACATACTCTAACTTGAGCCTCACTATCCACGATAAAAACTCTTCACTGCTTTCAGTAACCTACCTCCTATAACGCATACACCTGCGAACATCTCCACATTGCCCCCCTATCCACCCTGTCAACGCCTTTTCCAAATTCATAAATGCCACAAAAAACCTCTCTAGCCTTATCTAAATACTGTTTCACTTATTATGTTTACACCAACTGTAAATAACCTGGTTCCACACATCTCCCCTAAACCTATTCCTAAAGCCCTCCTTGTTCATCTGCTATCCTATTTTCCGTCCCCCGGCTCATAATTTCTTTCAATAATATTTCTACCATACACTTTACCAGTATAACTCAACATACTTATCCCCATATAATTTTGCACTCCTTGCTTATGTCCCGCCTATTGCTATTATACAAAGGAACTATGCAATGCTCTCTGCCAATCCTAGTACCTTACCCTCTCCATACACCTATTAAAAATTGCACCAACCATTCCAAACTATTAATCCCCACCTGCTTTTAAAATTTCTATCTTCATACCATCAATCCCAGCTGCCTTACCCCCTTTCATTTACCACTCCTCAATAAACTTCCCACCCGACACTCACAACTGGCTCTTCCTCACTGCCTACAAACGTTATCCTCCTTGAAATCACAGCTTCCTATCTTCATGAACATTTAACATTTCCTCCAAAATATCCCTCCAACTTCCCAATACCCTAACTCTCCATTTTAATAACTCATCGCCTCCTATTTTTAACTGCAAATCCATTTGTTCTCTAGGCTTCCTTAACTTGTTAATCGCACTCACCAAAACTTTTCTTAATTTTCAACAAAATTTGTTGATAACATCTCACCCACTCTCTCAATTGCTCTCTTACTTTACATCGCTTTCACCCACACTCATTAACCTCCTCTACTTTTTCTCCATATACTCATCCCTTCCTTGCATCCCTTCTACTTTGTAAAAACTTCTCATATCGCTAACTTTTTCTCCCTTACTAACTCTCTTTTACATTCATCATTCCACCAATCGCTCCCTCTTCCTCTTTCCCTCTCCGCACCACTTTCCTGTATCCACAAACTTCGCTGAACACTCTAAACAACATTTTTTAAACCTAGCCCCATACCTCTTCGACCCTATTGGCCTATGTCACTCATTAGCCCTTCTATCCTCCAATAACTGTTTATATCTTACCCCTAACTGCCTCTTTTTTTTTGTTTATAAATCATTTCACCTCTCCTCTTTCCCTGATGGTTCTATTCTCCTTGTATCCCATCTCCTTGTTCACTCTCATGTAGCTACATAACTTAAAAGTGATCGTGATATATCTGTGGCCCTTTCTATAACATTGTACATCTTGAAGTCTACTCACAGTCTTATATCTACATACATTATCCAACCAACTACGGTCATTTCGCCCTACATCATACCTTGGTATAACAGAGAGGGGTGTGTACCCTCATGTATAAAGTGAAGGTGTTATCCCTCAGTGATATACAATGAAACCGTGTATCCCTCAATGTATATATAGTGAGAGGTGTGTATCCCGCAGTGTATATACAGTGAGAGACGTGTATCCCTCAGTGTATATATAGTGAGAGGTGTGTATCCCGCAGTGTTTATACTGAGAGAGGTGTGCATCCCTCAGTGTATATATAGTGAGAGATGTGTATCCCTCAGTGTATATACATTGAGAGGTGTGTATCCCTCAGTGTATATACTCTGAGAGGTGTGTATCCCTCAGTGTATATATAGTGAGAGGTGTGTATCCATCAGTGTATATATAGTGAGAAGTGTGTATCCCGCAGTGTTTATACTGAGAGGTGTGTATCCCTCAGTGTATTTATAGTGAGAGGTGTGTATCCCGCAGCATTTATACAGAGAGAGGTACTCACCTAGTTGTGCTCACCTAGTTGAGGCTTCAGGGGTCGGTCTAGCTTCCGGGGGGGCCCACTCTTCACTGGTCGCAAACTTAGGTCACTCTCTTCGAACCGTGAGCTTTATCATACCTTTGCTTAAAGCTATGTATGGATCCTGCTTCTACTACATCGCTTCCCAAACTATTCCACTTCCTGACTACTCTGTGGCTGAAGAAATACTTCCTAACATCCCTGTGATTCATCTGTGTCTTCAACTTCCAACTGTGTCCCCTTGTTGCTGTGTCCAGTCTCTGGAACACCCTGTTTTTGTCCCCCTTTGGGTCATTCCTCTCAGTATTTTGGACGTCGTTATCATGTCCCCTCCTATCTCTCCTGTCCTCCAGGTCGTCAGGTCGATTTCCTTTAACCTATCCTCATAGGACAACCTCCTAGCTCGGGGACTAGTCTTGTTTCAACCTTTTGCACTTTCTCTAGTTTCTTACGTGCTTGGCTAGGTGGGGTCCAAACTGGTGCCGTATTCTCCAATATGGGCCTAACGTACACGGTGTACAGATCCGAACGTTTTCCTTATTAAGATGTCGGAATGCTGTTCTGAGGTTTGCTAGGCCCCCATATGCTGCAGCAGTTATTTGGTTGATTTTGGGGCTTCAGGAGATGTGCCTGGTGTTATACCACCCCAAGATCTTTTCCTTGAGTGAGGTTTGTAGTCTCTGGCCCCTAGACTGTATTCCGTCTGCAGTCTTTTTTGCCCTTCCCCCAATCTTCATGGGCTTGCACTTGGTGGGGTTGAACCCAGGAGCCAATTGCTGGACCAAGTCTGCAGCCTGTCCAGAACCCTTTGTAGTTCTGCCTGGTCTTCGATCGAATGAATTCTTCTCACCAACTTTACGTCATCTGCAAACAGGGGCACTTCGGAGTCTATTCCTTCCGTCATGCCATTCCACAAATACCAGAAACAGCACTGGTTCTAGGACTGACCCCTGTGGGGCCCCGCTGGTCACAGGGGCCCACTCTGACACCATCGCCACGTACCATGATCGCTGCTGTCTCCGACAAATTTTTCCCTGATCCATTGTAGTGCCTTCCCTGTTATCCCTGCTTGGTCCTCCAATTTTTGCACTAATCTCTTGTGTGGAACTGTGTCCAAACGCCTTCTTGCAGTCCAAAAAATGCAAAACCACACACCCCTCTCTCTCTGTCTTACTACTTTTCCCCCATGTCTTAGAACTCCAGTAGGTTTGTGACACAGGATTTCCCGTCCCTGAAACCATGTTGGCTGCTGTTGATGAGATCATTCCTTTCTAGGTGTTCCAACCACTCTTCTCCTGATAATCTTCTCCATGACTTTGCATTACTATAAAATGTCAGTGACACTAGTCCCGTAGTTTAAATGGCTTCATGTCTGTCCCCCTTTTAAAAAGATTGGGGCTACATTTGCTGTCTTCCATGCCTCAGGGAATCTCCCTGTTTCATAGATGTATTGAATATTGTTGTTAGGGTACACATAACGCCTCTGCTCCCCTCTCAGGACCCCCTGAGAGATGTTTTTCTGGCCCCATTGCCTCTGAGGTATCTAGCTCACTCAAAGCCCTTCACTTCTTCCTGGGTTGTGTGTACTGTTCCAGCACTTGGTGGTGTGCCCCACCTCTCCGTCTTTCTGGAGTCCCTTCTGTCTCCCCCTGTGAACACTTTGAATTTCTTGTTGATTCCTCACATACTTCACGGCATTTCTTGC
>NC_069451.1:30800522-30832720 GCF_026875155.1 Cherax quadricarinatus | reverse complement strand
TTCCCTTTTAAAAAACTGAGTCTTTGGGGGATTGCTGTTTTATGTGATGGTATTGTTGGTATCAGACGGTATTGTATGGTATGTGATGATTTTGTGAGGTATATGACGATAATGTATGGTGTGTGATGGTATTGTGTGGTATGTGACGATATTGTATGGTATGTGATGGTACTGTATGGTATGTGACTGTATTGTATGGTATGTGATGGTATGTGATGGTGTTGTGTGGTATGTGATGGTATTGTGAGGATTTAATGATATTATGTGGCATATGATGTCTTTGTGTGGTATTTAATGGTACTGTGTGGTATGTGATGGTATTGTGTGGTATGTGATGGAATTATGGTATGCGATGATATTGTATGGTATGTGACGGTACTGTGTGGTATGTGATAGTATGGTGTCTTATATCAGTTATCGTGTGGTATGTGATGGTAGTGTGCGGTATGCTACGGTAATTGTATGGTATGTGACGATATTGAGGATATGTGACGATATATATATATATATATATATATATATAATATATATATATATATATATATATATATATATATATATATATTTATATATATATATATATATATATATATATATATATATATAGATAGATAGATAGATAGATAGATAGATAAATAGATGGATATTAATGGAACCACGAACTAATGGTTTTTAAGTAATAACAAATTGCGGCTGGCTAGGGATCAAACCCGTGTTATTTTATCCCGTCTCGCAAGAAGCAAGTCAAAATTGACGATGCTCTAACCACTGGGTCATCAATCCTGCTAACATTATGTACCCAGTACCACTGGGTACGTAATGTTAGCAGAACAAACATGGATTGTAGGATTGATGGTCCAGTGGTAAGTTAAAACATCTTGAATTTTGACTTAGCTTCCCACGAGGTTGGCTAAAAAACACATGTTCGATCCTCAGCCAAACTTAGAGAGAGAAGAGAGAGGAGAGAGAGAGAGAGAGAGAGAGAGAGAGAGAGAGAGAGAGAGAGAAGAGAGAGAGAAGAGGAGAGAGAGAGAGAGAGAGAGAGAGAGAGAGAGAGAGAGAGAGAGAGAGAGAGAGAGAGAGAGAGAGAGAGAGAGAGAGAGAGAGAGAGAGAGAGAGAGAGAGAGAGAGAGAAGAGAGAGAGGAGAGGAGAGAGAGAGAGCGACAGAGAGAGAGAGAGAGAGACAGAGAGAGAGAGAGAGAGAGAGAGACAGAGACAGAGACAGAGACAGAGACAGAGACAGACAGAGACAGAGACAGAGACAGAGACAGAGAGACAGAGACAGAGACAGAGAGATCTCAGTCAGTAGGGTTCGATCCCACTACAAGGAAAGTGGCAAGGTTCCCAAGTGACACTCTCTACTCAGCCACAAATGCCACGTAAGTTGGGAACCCTGGTTTATGTTATGTTTCTACCCAGCCCGGGCACGTCAGTCAGCCTCAAGCATGGATTCAAGCTATTTCAATCTTCTCCTGTATGTTCTGACCTCTCAAGCGATTTTTATATCAATGCCTGATTCTCTCTGATGTGCCCGGGCTGAGAAGAAACATGGCTTGTGAATCAGGCTGCCCAGCTTTAGAGGCATGTGTGGCTGAGTGGATAAGAGAGTCGCTTGGGAACCTCGCCCATCCCCCCTGTAGCGAGATTGAGTCCTGCTGATTGCGATTTTTCTCTGAATATACCCTTCTGTTTCTGTATGGTGCACTGATGCATATTAACAAGCTAAATTTTATTTAGCCTAATCCAACTAAATATATTTCAGATAAGTTTACAATAATTTAATAATAAATAATCACAATGAAATATATTTTTTTCATTAAGTTCAGAATGATTTTTGCGATATTTTTTCATACACAAATATTCGCTTGTCTTATCGGCAAGAAGAGCGTTGCTATTTGAGCCAAAATCGTAAGTTTTACCTATATATATAATTAAAAATATATTATAATAAAATATAAATATATATATATATATATATATATATATATATATATATATAATATATATATATTTATATAAAATATATATATATATATATTTAAATATATATATATATATATATATATATAAAAATTTTATGAGTGGGGGCGTTGAGGTATATGTGGAGAAAAAAAATTATCTATTAAGGCAAAGAAGGGAATTGTATGAAAGTATAGTAGTACCAACACTCTTATATGGGTGTAAAGTTTGGGTTGTAAATGTTGCAGCGAAGAGGTGGTTGGAGGAAAGTGGAGATGTCCTGTCTAAGGGCAATGTGTGGTGTAAATATTATGCAGAAAAATCGGAGTGTGGAAATTAGGAGAAGTTGTGGAGTCAATAAAAGTATTAGTCAGAGGGCTGAAGAGGGTTTGTTGAGGTGGTTTGGTCATTTAGAGAGAATGGATCGAAGTATAATGAGATGGAGAGCGTATAAATCGGTAGGGTTAGGAAGGCTGGGTAGGGGTCGCCCTCGAAAAGGTTGAAGGGAGGGGGTAAAGGAGGTTTTGTGGGCTAGGGGCTTGGACTTCCAGCAAGCGTACATGAGCGTGTTAAATAGGAGTGAATGCAGACGAATGGTATTTGGGACCTGACAAGCTGTTGGAGTGTGAGCAGGGTAATATTTATTGAAGGGATTCAGGGAAACTGGTTATTTTTATATAGCCGGACTTGAGTCCTGGAAATGGGAAGTACAATGGCTGCACTCTAATGGAGGGGTTCGGGATATTAGCAGTTTGGAGGGATATGTTGTGTATCTTTATACGTATATGCTTCTAAACTGTTGTGTTCTAAGCACCTTTGTAAAATCAGTGATTATGTGTGAGTGAGGTGAAAGTGTTGAATGATGAAAGTATTTTCTTTTTGGGGATTTTCTTTATTTTTGGGTCACCCTGCCTCGGTGGGAGACGACTGCCTTGTTAATATGTATGTATATATATATTAATATATATATATATATAATATATATATATATATATAATATATATTCCCTTTTTTTCCAACACACCGGCCGTATCCACCGAGGCGGGGGGGCCCAAAAGAAAAACGAAAGTTTCTCCTTTTACATTTAGTAATATATACAGGAGAAAGGTTACTAGCCCCTTGCTCCCGGCATTTTAGTTGCCTCTTACAACACGCTTTGGCTTACGGAGGAAGAATTCTGTTCCACTTCCCCATGGGATAAGAAGAAAAAAACAAGAAAAGAACTAGAAAGAAAATAAAAAGAAACCCAGAGGGGTGTGTATATATGTGCTTGTACATGTATGTGTAGTGGGGACCTAAGTGTAAGTAAAGTAGCAAGACGTACCTGAAATCTTGCATGTTCATGAGACAGAAAAAAGGACACCACATCCTACCATCATGTAAAACAATTACAGGCTTTCGTTTTACACTCATTTGGGCAGGAGGGTAGTACCTCCCTGGGCGGTTGCTGTCTACCAACCTACTACCTGAATATATATTTATATTTTTATATATAATATATATATATATATTTTATATATATTTATATTGGTATATATATTACATTTTATATATAAATAAATATAAAATTATATATATATTTTATATATTTTATATATATATATTTATATATTATATATTTATATATAATTATAATATTATATATATATATATATTTATGTATATATATATATTATATATATATAATATATATATTTAAAATATATATAATATATTTATATATAATATAATATATATATAAATATATATAAATATATATATCTATATATAATATATAATTATATATAAATATATATATATAAAATAAATATATATATATATATATATATATAATATATATATATACATATATATATTTTACATATATATATATGTATATAATATTATATATAAAATATATATAAATATAAAATTATATATTATATATATATATATATATTATAAAATATATATATATATATATATTTTATACATGTATATATATAAATTATATATATGTATATATATATATATATATATATATATATATATAAAATATAAATATATATTATAATATATGTATATATATATATTATATATATATATATATATATATTATATATATATATAAATATATATATATATAATATATATATATGTATATATATTATATATATATAATAATAATGTGTGTCTATCTTTATTGACCATCTCTCCCCTTCCTTCGTAATTTCCCCTCACCCCTTGTTTATCAAGGCTCCCCTCTTTCCCCTCTCTTCTTTGACGTTCTCCTCTCTCACCTCCTTTATTACTCCTTCCTTATTCCCTGTTACTCTCTCTCTCTCTTTCTCTTCTATTTATTACTGCTTCTCTGTTCCCCTCTTTGAGTATTCTTCTTTGTCTGTCCATTCTCTGATATTATCATATATCATCTTTATTATGATACAGGATACAGTGCACATAATACAGGATACACGACACTTGATACAGTATGCATGATTCAAAATGAAGGATACATGATGTTTGCTACGTTATTCAGGATGCAGGATACATGATACAAGATACAGGACACAGACTATTTGATACAATATACAGGATACATGATACAGCACGCTTGATACAGTACTGACACAAGAAACAGGACACAGGATACATGATACAAGATACAGAGAAGGTACAGGAGTATGAAGAGTCTAATAAACACAATACACAATAAAATACATAAAGTTTGGCAGATACATATCACTGGACAGTGTGTGTTGGATAATTCTGAACTTAGTTACTTTATCCAGCTCCTCAGAGCTGGAACCGGCCACTCCACTGATGGTTGTTACATGAGTCGGTTCTGCTAGAAGGACAAGACTTAGGTGCTTCACCTTAAACAGGCTAGATCTGACTATATTAACATATGTACCAGAGTCTATGAACACATGAATGGGAGCAGTGATCACAGAAGCTTCTACTAATGGACCTCTTGTTGCGCTGGAATGGACATGTAAACAAGGTGAGTCGCCATCGGAGGAGTTTCCAGTCACAACCCCAAAAGTGTCTTCGTCGAAAACGTGTGGAGCAACGTCATCAACGAAGCATTTTTCCTCTAGACTGCATAAGGCGTCAAAGGAATTCTTAACAGGAAACGAATACTTGATATCACTTATTGTCATCATGGGATGTGTTGACTTGGGCGCTCAGATTCCAGTGAACCCATAGCTTGAGGAGGGTCCTGGTTGCTCCAGGAACCACGTCCTCTACAACCTCTTCTGTGGCTATGGTTGGAATGGCCACTCGCTTTCCGAGCGATGTACTTAGATGTATGATGGCCATTACAATAGCTCGGTTTGAGAGCTACCATGAGTAAGACGCATTTTATTTTGAATACCCGTACAATTTCCGGAATAAGTCCTCTGTTTCCGTAACCGTAACAAGGTCTCGTACTATCATTGCTGACTGCACTTCTTGCATTACGAGCAGAGTGACTACTCGTTACACTTGCCCTAGGCGGCTGACGTGACTAGACATTTACAGGACCTTGAGTTGCTACGCCAACAAAAGGTTGTGCAGAAGGAATTGCAAAACTGTTTAATAAAGGGCTGATATAAGGGAAAGTACCTGGTGCGGGGAGTCACGTACTTGCAGCACGACTGTCAGAAGCTTCATCTGTACAGTCTAAGAAATAGTAGTAGTATAGGCCTTCCCTACATTTCCGGTCTTTCTAATCTCAACAATTCTCTCCGTCCCTTAGACATCAAGCTTACCTTCCGCCAGACTAACACTCTTCGCACTAATCTCGTTCATACCTCTCCTCCCTCTACAGATGTTCCTGGTGTCTACTCTATTTCTTGCTCCTCCTGTCCTCTTCAATACTTCGGAGAAACTGGTCGATCTCTTTCTGACAGACTTAGGGAGCACAAAAATAGTGTTAGGCTTGCCGACACTAACAATGCTCTTTTCTGTCACGTCAGAGATCATAGCCATCCTATTGACTGGTCTTCTGCTAAAACTGTCTTCCCTACTTCCAACTCGAACAGTCGCCGTTTAGTTGAATCCTCTCTTATACACAACTTTCCTTGTATGAACCTTAGCCCTGGCTTCGTCTCTGTAGATGCCTTCCTCTCCCACTACATTGTAAAATGCTCCAAACTTCAGAACACCCGTGACTTAACCTGAATCCTCATTTTTTCTTCTTCTTCTTCTTTTTCTTCTTCCTCTTCCCCTTTCCTCTCTCCTTTTCTCCTCTGGGTTGTCTTTCTCTCTCCTGTCTCGTGTTTCTGTTCCTTCTTCATTTATTTTATTTCACCACTTCCCCTTTCACGCACCTCGGTGCGCTTGCTCTCCCTCTGTGGGTTTCTAGCTCTCTTGCAGTGCTCCCTTCCTTTGTATTTGACTGGCTCGTCTTCCTTATTTCCCACTTCTACCACTACCACTACTACTACCTCTTCTTCTTCTACCACATCTACTGATGAAATTAGACACATGTGCGGCGTCTGGTTGTCTGTGTTGTGGACGTTTCGCCATCCAGTGGCTGGCTGGATGGCGAAACGTCTACGGTGGGGATGCCCGGGTGTTGTGCATGTGTCATTTCATCCTGTCGGTATTATATACAATTCTTGTACTACTACTACTACTACTACTACTACCACTACTACTACCTCCACCTCTTCCTGCCTATATATAGCCGTCCTGCTCCACCTCTGTTAGTGTGACTTTGTCAATGGTCCAAGTCGGACCGAAACGTCGTCGTAAGCTTCTGTCTTTTATGTGCGGGTTATTTGTGTAAGGTTATATCAATTTATTAATAGAACCAAAGGCCGCTATTATACCAAAATGAAGAGTAGCGGGTTTACTGCTTCCAGGTATAAAGACTGAAGCTTTCACTGACTTACTGAACACAGACAACAATTTTGAGAGACGAATTGAGAAATTATTTGATACTTCACCTTCAACAGATTTTGCATTCACTAATTCACTAAAAACGAAATACGGACCAGAAACTGTCTCTGGGAAAAAATAAGAACGGAGCATATTATCATATTCTGACCAATTAGAAAAGTTATCAAAATCAGAGTTGGTAATCAGGTCACTGGCTTCTCCAGGAGAGGCTGATCTGGAAAGACTGTCTTTTCCAAGACTGATAATAGCTTCTTCTGATGCGTTTCCAGAAGCTGCATCGTTTACTAACTTGTGATGCGTTTCTAGACGCTGCAATGTTTGCCATGTAACGAATGGCTGTGAACCACTCTTGGGTTTCCATCAAAGGTAAACGCAACGTTTAGAGGTTCACGAGAATAAATATATGATCTATGGCCTGGTTTTTGTATTACGGTCGGCAAAGAACTGCTAAGATTCTGAGCTGATTCATCATCAGAGAAGATTCAGAGTTGTTGTTTTTTCTTATTCGCCGGTATTCTCCCGGCCCGGGTCTTTTCCAGGTAGTAGTGACCCGGCCTTGGCTCCCTATCTCGGGAGTATCTCGAGACCTAAGTCTCCCATGGAAGGAGGTACAAGTACCCCCTCATCTTTGGGACCAAGTGTCCCCAGGCCTAGACACAGTCCCCGCCCTCAAGGGGCTCGTAGGGAGAAGCTAGGCCTCTGGTCTGCCAACTGCCCCGCCCCAAAGGGGCTCGTGGGGATGGCAGTCTTGTGAGCTGCAGGTGGTAGCAGGCTCAGGATTTAGACTCAGAGTGTCAGAGAATTTACACGAAAAAAGGCGAAGAATGAGAAATTCCGACACAGAAGAATTTATGTAAAATAAAAATTTGGTATTAATATATAAAATGCAAATGTACTAGGAAATAAACACAAAAAAAATAGAATTTCGAATATGAGATACTAAAAGCCACAGGGAAAGATAGAGAAAAATATTTAAGTCAAACACAGCAAAATTTGTAATAATGTAAATTGAGTTATTGCACTGAAACTAATGAGTTTTCAACTAACTGAAATAAAATATCAATTTACTGGAACCTGCCAGCAAAAAACACAAGAAAAAATAAAACACTGGATAATGAGTTACAAACTAGTGGAGGAAAAACAGGAAATAATCATTGGAGGGAAAAAATACTCTGGGAAAATATGCTGATTTAAATCAGTCTGTTACTGAAAGTTGCACATAATATATTGCTAAGATAAATATGAAGATATTGAAGGAATGGAGTAAGGACAAAATAACCCTAAATATAACCCTAATTTTTAAAGGGGTGGAGGGGTAAGCCAGCGGAAGGCCTCGATCAGATAACCAAAAGCTCCAGTGGCGTCAGGAAACACTTGTCCTGTGTCCTGACAAACCTAACCTAACCTAAACTAACGTAACCTAACCTCACCTAACCTAACCTAACCTAAACTAACGTAACCTAACCTCACCTAACCTAACCTAACCTAAACTAACGTAACCTAACCTCACCTAACCTAACCTAACCTCACCTAACCTAACCTAACCTAAACTAACGTAACCTAACCTCACCTAACCTAACCTAAACCTAAACTAACGTAACCTAACCTCACCTAACCTAACCTAACCTAAACTAACGTAACCTAACCTCACCTAACCTAACCTAACCTAAACTAACCTAACCTAACCTCACCTAACCTAACCTAACCTCACCTAACCTAACCTAACCTAAACTAACGTAACCTAACCTCACCTAACCTAACCTAACCTAACCTAACCTAAACTAACCTAACCTAAACTAACCTAACCTAACCTAACCTAACCTAACCTAACCTAACTGTTAATCACAGCTAGAACACTTACTCTAAATATAGCACTGGTAATACATGAACTTAAAAAATGCAAGAGTGAAGTTATTCTAAGAAAATTATTTCAATAATTGTAATAATTGCAATAATGTAGCAGAGGTTCTAGCAAAGCTCAGACCTCGACAACACAATTATCAAAGACTTGTTAAGTTATACCAGGAATTAAGGAAAGATCCTGGACTTCACCTTACGAAACAGACAAAGCAAATATGATAATAATTATTGACAAGGCACTTTATAGTGAAAAAATTATCATATTATTACAAGACGGAGGTAACTTACTATAGTCTTAACGGAGGTAAATTACGAGCCTCTTAACGGAGGTAACTTACGAGCCTCTTAACGGAGGTAACTTACTATCCTCTTAAGTCCTCGACACCGGATACACACAGTCGACTGCAATGTTTGCAAACGTTCTCACACATCGACACCATGCCCAGCCCTTCTAGGGCAGGGTAGGTGCCAGAGCCCGAGCCTTTAGCTCATAAGACTGTCATTCCCATTAGCCCCCTTGTGGCGGGGATGGCAGACCAGAGAGGCCTAGTTTGTGGCTAGGCCTAGGGACAGTTGGTCCCAAAGATGAGGAGGTACTTGTGCCTCCTCCCATGGAAGACTTGGGTCTCAGACACTTCCTAAAGAGGGAGTCAAGGCCGGGCCACCACTTGGAAAAGGCCCGGGCCGGGAGAATACAGGCGAATATTTAATAATAATAATAATAATAACGATCTCACACATTTTGAAGCAAGACAGATACATGGCTTACTACTGTCTTGTAGAGACTGGCTTAACATGGTTTGGCTTAAATCGCATGGATCTTCCCCTGGAAAGTTAAATACAAAGCCACGAAGCATTAAACAATACGAACCAGGAAGGACTATGAAGCCTGTGGAGAAATGGGAGTATAAAGGCTGGCTCCAGGTATACTGCAGGCTGCTGCCTGTTAGGCGGCGGTCACGCTGACACTAGCAGTGTCCATGGTGGTCACGCTGACACTAGCAGTGTCCATGGTGGTCACGCTGACACTAGCAGTGTCCATGGTGGTCACGCTGACACTAGCAGTGTCCATGGTGGTCACGCTGACACTAGCAGTGTCCATGGTGGTCACGCTGACACTAGCAGTGTCCATGGTGGTCACGCTGACACTAGCAGTGTCCATGGTGGTCACGCTGACACTAGCAGTGTCCATGGTGGTCACGCTGACACTAGCAGTGTCCATGGTGGTCACGCTGACACTAGCAGTGTCCATGGTGGTCACGCTGACACTAGCAGTGTCCATGGTGGTCACGCTGACACTAGCAGCGTCCATGGTGGTCACGCTGACACTAGCAGTGTCCATGGTGGTCACGCTGACACTAGCAGTGTCCATGGTGGTCACGCTGACACTAGCAGTGTCCATGGTGGTCACGCTGACACTAGCAGTGTCCATGGTGGTCACGCTGACACTAGCAGTGTCCATGGTGGTCACGCTGACACTAGCAGTGTCCATGGTGGTCACGCTGACTCAAGCAGTGTCCATGGTGGTCACGCTGACACAAGCAGTGTCCAAGGTGGTCACGCTGACACAAGCAGTGACCATG
The DNA here is from genome assembly GCF_026875155.1 of Cherax quadricarinatus. Taxonomy (NCBI): domain Eukaryota; kingdom Metazoa; phylum Arthropoda; class Malacostraca; order Decapoda; family Parastacidae; genus Cherax; species Cherax quadricarinatus. The sequence goes on along the minus strand of NC_069451.1, from coordinate 30,822,448 downwards.
GTGGTCATGCTAACTCAAGCAGTGACCATGGTGGTCACGCTGACAAAAGCAGTGTCCATGGTGGTCACGCTGACGCTAGCAGTGTCCATGGTGGTCACGCTGACTCAAGCAGTGACCATGATGGTCACACTGACACAAGCAGTGACCATGGTGGTCATGCTAACTCAAGCAGTGACCATGGTGGTCACGCTGACAAAAGCAGTGTCCATGGTGGTCACGCTGACGCTAGCAGTGTCCATGGTGGTCACGCTGACTCAAGCAGTGACCATGATGGTCACACTGACACAAGCAGTGACCATGGTGGTCATGCTAACTCAAACAGTGACCATGGTGGTCACGCTGACACAAGCAGTGACCATGGTGGTCACGCTAACTCAAGCAATGACCATGGTGGTCACGCTGACACAAGCAGTGACCATGGTGGTCATGCTAACTCAAGCAATGACCATGGTGGTCATGCTAACTCAAGCAGTGACCATGGTGGTCATGCTAACTCAAGCAATGACCATGGTGGTCACGCTGACACAAACAGTGACCATGGTGGTCACGCTGACTCAAGCAGTGACCATGGTGGTCACCCTGACTCTAGCAGTGTGGTATTTGCCTTGTTTTTGGCATATAAAAAGAAATATTTCGAATTTCTTTCAATTTCACTAATAGCTTTAAGCTCCTCCTGTCTCTCCTGGTTCCTGTAAGAGTCATTTAACTTAAGTTCGATAGTTTCCACTTCCCAGGTCAGTGCCTCCTTTCGTGTATCTGATATTCTAGCACTCCTGAGGAGCTCAGTGACTCATCGTCGTCTTCTATAGAGGGAGCGTCTTTCTCTCTTCAGTTTACTCCTGCTCTTCTTCTTTCTTAGGGGAATATGCCTAGAACATGCTTCAGCTGCCAGGAAGTTGATCCTTTCAAGGCACTGGTTTGGATCCATGTCATTTAAGAAATCTTCCCAACATGTTTCATTTAGGACATGGTTTACCTGGTCCCAGTTGATGTTCTTGTTGTTGAAGTTGTATTTTGTGAAGACACCTTCACAGGTACATGCATTCTGCTGATCAGGACCCCTATGCATGTACGTCTGGACTTCGATTAGGTTGTGATCGGAATTAGTTGTTTTTGATATTCTTATGTCTCTTATCAGGTCCCCATTATTTGTGAAGATAAGGTCAAGCGTGTTTTCTAGTCTGGGGGGTCACACTGACACAAGCATGTAATGGTGGTCTTGCTGCCCAAAGCATGTCCATGGTGGTCACACTGACTAAAGCAGTGTCCAGGTGGCACGCTCTAAAGCAGTGCCCCTGGGGGTCCGCTGACTCAAGCAGGCCCATATGGTCATGCTGCTCAAGCAGTGCCATGGTGGTCACCTGAAAAAGCATGTCCAGGGTGGTTGCTGACACAACAGTGTCCATAGTGGTCATGCTGACAAAAGCAGTGCCCATGGCGGTCACGCGACCAAGCAGATCCATGGTGGTCTCCCCTGCCCTCAGCAGGCCCAGGGTGGTCATGTGACACAAGCAGTGTCCATGGTGGTCATGCTGACCAAGCATGTCCATGGGGGGTCACACTGACTCAAGCGTGTCCATGGTGGTCATGCTGACACAAGCGTTCCTGGGGGGTGCTGACTCAAGCATGTCCAGGGTGGTCATGTGACACAAGCAGTGTCATGGGGGTCATGCTGACACAAGCAGGGGTCCATTTTGGTCACGCTGACTCAAGCAGTGTCCATGGTGGTCATGTGCACAAGCTTTTGTCCATGGGGTCACGCTGCTAAAGCATTTCCCCATGGTGGTCAGCTTACTAAAGCGTGTCCATGGTGGTCACGCTTACTCAAGCATTCCTGGTGGTCATGCTGCACAAGCAATGCCCATGGGGGTCTGCTGACACAAGAAGTCCAGGGTGGTCAGCTGACAAAGCGTGTCCATGGGGGGTCATGCTGCACAAGCAGTGTTCTGGTGGTCAGCTACAAAGCAGGCCCAAGGGGGTCACGCTGACTCAAGCAGTGCCCATGGGGGGTCACGTTCTAAAGCAGTTCCAGGGTGGTCACGCTTACTCAAGCGTGTCCATGGTGGTCATGCGAACAACAGGCCATGGTGGTCATGCTGACACAAGCAGTGTCCATGGTGGTCATGCTGACACAACAGTGTCCATGGTGGTCATGCTGACACAACAGTGTCCATGGTGGTCATGCTGACACAAGCAGTGTCCATGGGGTCACGCTGACACAAGCAGTGTCCTGGTGGTCATGCTGACACAAGCGTACCATGGTGGTCTTTGGGACACAAGCGGTCCTGGTGGTCATGCGACCAAGCATGTCCATGGTGGTCACGCTTCTCAACATGTCCAGGGTGGTCACCTGCTCAACGTGTCCCATGGTGGTCATGCTGACTCAAGCAGTGTCCATGGGGGTCACGCTGACAAAGCAGTGCCCAAAGGTTGGTCCGCTACTCAACATTCCATGGTGGTCATGCGACACAAGCGTGTCCAGGGGTGGTAACGCTTACTAAAAGCATGTCCATGGGTGGCACGTGACTAAGCTTGCCCGGTGGTCATGTGACACAAGCAGGTCCTGGGGGGTCGGACACAAGCATTTCCCAAAGCTGGTACGCTGACTCAAGCAGTGTCCATGGTGGTATGCTGACACAAGCATGTCCATGGTGGTCTTCGACACAAGCAGTGTCCAAGGTGGTCACGGACAAAGAGTGTCCTGGTGGTCAGTTACTCAAGCGTGTCCATGGTGGTCACGCTGACTCAAGCAGTGTCCATGGTGGTCATGCTGAACAAGCAGTGTCCAAAGGTGGTCACGGATCAGCAGTGCCCCATGGGGGTCATGCTGACAAAAGCAGTGCCAGGGTGGTCTGCTGACACAAGCAGTGTCCATGGTGGTCAACTGACACAGCGTGTCCAGGGTGGTATGCTGACACAAGCATGTCCATGGTGGCACGATTACTCAAGCAGTGTCCATGGTGGTCCGTGACTCAAGCAGTGTCCTGGGGGTCATGCTGACAAAAGCAGTGTCCTGGTGGTCATGCTGACACAAGCAGTGCCAAAGGTGGTCACGCTGACTCAAGCGTGTCCATGGTGGTCTGTGCACAAGCAGTGTCCAGGGTGGTCATGCGACACAACAGTGTCAAGGTGGTCACGCGGGGGACACAAGCAGGTCCAGGGTGGTCACGCTTACTCAAGCATGTCCATGGTGGTCACGCTGACTAAAGCAGTGTCCCAGGGGTCATGCAAACCAAGCTGCCCAAAGGTGGTCTCTGACAAAAGCAGTGTCCATGGGGTCATGCTGACAAAACATGTCCATGGTGGTCAGCTGACACAAGCAGTGTCCATGGGGGTCTTTGACACAACAGGCCCGGTGTTGCTGACACAAGCAGTGTCCTGGTGGTCACGCTGATCAAGCATGTCCATGGGGGTCATACTGACCAAGCATGTCCATGGTGGTCACGCTGACTCAAGCAGTGCCCATGGGGGTCATGTGACACAGCGTGCCCATGGTGGTCACGCTGACTCAAGCAGTGCCATGGGGGTCATGCGACACAAGCGTGTCCATGGTAATCATGTGAAAAAAGCAGTGTCCATGGGGGTCTGCTGACTCAAGCAGTGTCCATGGTGGTCTGCGACAAAAGCAGGCCCATGGTGGTCACGCGATAAAGCGTGTCCATGGTGGTCATGCTGACACAAGCAGTGTCCAGGTGGTCACGCGACTAAAAGCGTGCCATGGTGGTCTGTGACCAAGCAGTGCCCATGGTAATATGCGACAAAAGCAGTGTCCTGGTGGTCACGACTCAAGCAGTTCCTGGGGTCTGCTGACACAAGCAGGCCCATGGTGGTCATACTGACACAAGCAGTGTCCATGGTGGTCATACTGACAAAAGCATGTCGGGTGGTCAGCTGCACAAGCAGTGTCCGGTGGTTTTTAAGACACAAGCAGGGGCCATGGGGGGTCATACTACACAAGCAGGCCCTTGTGGTTTTTACTGAACAAGCAGTGTCCAGGTGGTCATACTGACACAAGCAGTGCCCCATGGTGGTCACACTGACACAAGCATGTCCTGGTGGTCATGTGAACCACGCAGTGCCCGGGGTCATGCTGAACAAGCAGTGCCCCTGGGGGTCTGCTGAAAAACCCAGTTCCATGGTGGCACGCTGCACAAGCATGTCCATGGGGGTCTGCTGACAAAAGCAGGTCAGGGGTGGTCATGCGACACAACATGTCCAGGGGTGGTCAGTGACACAACATGTCCAGGGTGGTATCTGACACAAGCAGGTCCATGGCGGTACAAGGAACAATGTGGATACAATGTACAAGTCTTATCCATTGGCCCAAAGGGTTTTGTCTCCATGGCCTAGAGTCCCAAGCCAAAGGGGATTTCTGGAATTTTTAAAAATCCAGGGACGCCGTTCCTCAGTTGTATTGTGACAGATGTCAGCCAGTGTTGTTCTACACGTAGGTGTCAGCCAGTGTTTTTGCATGATGCAGGTGTCCCAGTGTGTTGTACGACACATGTGTCAGCCGGGTTTTGCTCTACTAATGCGGGTTTCAGCAAGTGTTGTGTATGTTCCGGGGTGCACCCAGGGGTGTTGTACGGGTGAATGTGTCACCCCGTGTTTGGGTGCAAGGAAACGGGGGAAAACCAGAGTTGTCTACTGTGACAGATGAGCAGTTTTGTTGTACTGAACAGGGTCAGCCATGTTTTTGTACTTTTGACATGTGTCACCCAGTGTTGTTGGATAAAAGTACAGCCAGAGTTGTTTACTGTGACAGGTGCCAGCCAGGTTGTTCTACGATACAGTGTCAACAAGTGTTGTTCTACTGTTGACAGGTGTGACTAGAGTTGTTTTCTTTGATGACGGGTGTCACCAGTATTGTGTACTGATGACAGGTCCCAGCCGGGGTTTGTTCACAAAACGACAGGTGTCAGCGGTTGTTCACTGAATGCAGATTCAGCCGTTTTATTTTTTTTACAATGACAGGGTCACCCAGTGATGGTAACTTATGACAGGTTTCGCCAGTATTGTTGTCGATGACGGGTTCAGCCAGTGTGTTTACTGATGAAGGTGTAGCAGATTGTTGAAATGGACAAGGCAGCCATTTTTTTTTTTTTGTTGTACTGTGAATTTATCACCCAATTTGTTCTACTCTTGACAGGTTCAGCCAGAATTGTTCACTGTGACAGGCGTCAGAAGTGTTGTTCTACTGATGACAGGGGTCACCAGTGTTGTTGTACTGCGACAGGTATTATCACGGTTGTTTACTGTTAAGTGTCGGTAGGTTGTTCCGTTGGACGGTGTAAACCATATTTTTGACTGATGACAGGTGCGCAGTGTTGTTTATGTGACAGATCCCAGGCGTGTTGTTTACCGGGGGACAGTGTCAGCAGTGCTGTTGTATTGATGACACGTGTCAGCCAGTGCTGGTGTGCTGATGACAGGTATCAGCCAGAGTTGCTTTACTGTTCCCGGGTGTCAGCCAGTGTTGTTTTACTGATGACAGGTGTCAGCCAGTGTTCTTTACTGATGACATGTGTCAGGGTGTTTTTTTATTGATGAATGTGTAGCAGGTTGTTTTTTTGATGAAGATGTACCATGTTGTTTTATTGATGAATTTTAGAGGTGTTTTTGTACTGATGACAAGTATCAGCCAGAGTTTTTCACGTGCAGGTGTCGCCTGTTGTTTTACTGAGACAGTGTCAACCATGCTCTTAACTGAGATTTTGGGTCACCAGTTTTGCTGTACTGGGATAGGCTTCTGCCACAGTTGTTCACTGATGACAGGTGTCAGTCAGAGTTGTTTAAATGATGACGGGTGCACCAGTTTTGTTGTACTGATGACAGGTGTCAACAAGTGTTTTTCCTGTTGCAGGGGTGTTTTTAGAGTTGTTCTATTGATGACAGGTGTCAGCCAGTATTGTTGTAGTGACAGGTGCCACCCAGGGTTGTTGCACTATGACGGGTGTTGCCAGTGTTGTTTTCTGGGGAATTTATCAGCCAAGTTTTTTTTGCTGAAAAACATAAAGCCAGGGGTAAATGACTTGCACAGTGGTGACGTGTACTTAGCTCAGGGGTTTACGTGTCCCTTAGCTCTGTAAAGCCCTGTTTGTGTGCTCTCTGGAATCTGAACCAGGATGCCCCCCTTTTGAGAACTTTACCGCAGCTGGGGAAAAAGAGCTCAGATTTGCAAAGAGGGAGTACGGCGTTAACGGAGGAGAAAAAAGGGTTGAGTAATCCTCCTTTTGGAGTCCCAGATTAGAGGGGGCTTGGTCAGGGGCCCGGGCAACATGGAACCAAGCTGAAGATCAAGAAAAGGGTTTGGGAGAGGCAGAAACAACGAGAAACCAAAAGACTACCGTGGAAACTTCCAACCCCATTCTGGGTGCTCCCCTGACGAATTGAGTTTTACTGGGAATGCCACAAGAGCACCAAAGAAGCATGGCAAACGTGAGTGAGACACCCCAGAAACCCAACGAAGCCATCGAGAATCTTGACAAATTTTCACAAGGGTGTAATGCTACCTGGCGAAGTGAGTCGACTACTCGGAGCTCACGACGGACGACGCCAAGGAAGGTAAAAACATTGTTGTTTTTGGGGGGATAGCCCGTTAGGTACTGGATGGGCCCTTTTGCTTTAAGGACATGGTAGGGGGCAGAGAGTGGTTTTCCCGGGGGGGGATGAAGGATATTTTTAGCCCCTTGGTGACATATGAGAGGTAATGGAGCAATCCCATTTTCTTTCTTTTTGGAGGCAACGATGTTTGGGAGCGAGGGTGAGGCTGATTAGCAGGGTATAGGTCAGCAATAGAGATAATTAGGAGGAAGGGTGGGGAAAACCGTCATATGTCATTTTGCCAAGGAAGGGGTTGGAAAGAATGGTTGTCCAGAGCAATTGGTGTCAATTGCTGGTGGCAAATACTGTAAGGAAAAAAGCAGTAAAATTCATTGACAACTGGACCTCTTCTATGGCAGAAATGACATGTATGCAGGGATGGGGGTTTACTATCTAGGTGTGGGGTGGGAGCACTGGCCAACGCAGTGGAGGGAGTGTTAGGTTTTTAAAAAGAATGTTTGGGATGGGTTTTTTTCGGGGGAAAACTGAGAAAACTAGGGTATAATATGAGTACTAGGGGAAAAAAAAAAAGTAATAGCAAAATGAGGGGGATATTGGAAAGCAAATTTACAAGGACATAATGGTTTAGTGGAATAACAGAAAGGAGCAGGAAGGGTAAAAAAGAGAGGAGGTCCCTTTAATAAATTTTTTCACAAATAGTCGCAGTGCTAGGAATAAGAGGGGGGAGTTGAGCTAGTTGTAGTGCAGGGAACAAGATGTATTTGCCATTCTAGAGTGGTTTAATTTAATTTAAATCGGGGAATGCCTGCAGAATGTCAATTCGGGTTTTAAATTTTTCCAATAGATAGAAGTATCGGGAAGGGGGGTGGGGTGGCATTTTATGCCGAGTCGCTTAATGTTTTCATAAAAACGGGTATTAAATTGAAGTAACACTAAGAGTTTTTTGGATAAATTTTTAGAGGGGCATGAAAAATTAACTTTAGGTGTGATATACCGTCCCCCAAATTAGAAAGGGACCCGGGGAGAGTACTTCAGAGTCTGTTTTGGGCAGAATTTTTAGAGGGGCATGAAAAACTATTTTAGGAGTGTATCCGTCCCCCCAAATAGATAGGGACCAAGGGAAAAATACTTTGGGAGGAAATTGTTAAAGGGCCCCAAGGGACTTAATGTATAATTCTAGGAGACTTTAATTTAGTCATGTTGATTGGAATTTTTTGATGGGGAAATTTAGAATATACGATTTTTAGAATAGTTCAGGATTTTTTTTTAAGCAGTTGTGACAGAACCCCACAAGGGAAATCCGCTTGACTTAGTTATGGCAAACAAAGAATCCCCTTTTTAAAAATTTAGAAATTTTTGAGGAAAAAGGGTGCTTTGCGACCCAAATCAAAATTCATTTAGCATTGAATGGGAAATACGATAGTAGCGATAACTCGTAAAAATCCCGATTTTTGCTTAGCGATTACGATGGGCCCTTGAAACACTTATCTCTGTTGACTGGGGTAACGAAGAAGCTATCAATATGACGTTTTCTGAAAAAACCATAAAAGCTGCTCAAAAAAGGGGTTTTTTCCATATAAAAAATTAGATAAAAAAGGGAAAAGACCCAAAAAGGAAATAAAAGGCTCAAAAATCACTAGGGGATAAGAAAGGAATTTATAGGCGTATCAAAAGAGGTGAGGGTCATCTTATGAATCAGTATATTGACATTAAGAGGGACATTAAAAATGGGATAAGAAAAGCTAAAAGGGACTATGAAATTAAAGTTGCTAGGGATTCTAAAACTAACCCAAAAAGTTTTTCCAGGTCTATAGAACAAAAGTTAGAGATAAGATAGGTCCCCTTAAAAATAACTATGGGCACCTTACTGACAAAGAGAATGAAATGTGCTTGATTTTAAATAATTATTTTCTCTCAGTTTTTTCACAGGAAGACACTAACAATATTCCAGTAATTAATTTTTACAGTGGGCTAGAAGAAGATAAATTATGTAACATCACAGTGACTAGTGAAATGGTTGTGAAGCAGATAGACAGACTGAAGCAAAATAAGTCGCCGGGTCCTGATGAGGTTTTATCAAGGGTTCTTAAGGAATGCAAAATGGAACTCTGTGAACCATTAACTAATATTTTTAATTTATCTCTTCAAACAGGTGTAGTGTCTGATATGTGGAAGATGGCTAATGTAACTCCTATTTTTAAAACAGGGGACAAGTCGTTACCGTCAAATTACCGCCCAATAAGCCTGACCTCATTGTAGGCAAATTACTAGAGTCAATATAGCTGAGATTATAAGAAGCCATCTCGATAAGCATAGCTTGATTAAAGATACTCAGCATGGATTCACAAGAGGCCGGTTTGTCTAACTAATTTATTAACTTTCTAGTAAAGCTTTTGAGGCTGTGACCACAAATAAAAGAATTTGATATTATTTACTTAGATTTTAGTAAGGCTTTTGATAGAGTTCAGCACCCATAGACTGTTAAAGATCGTGGCAGCTCATGGATTGGGGGAAAGGCTCTCGTGGAACGAGTCATGGCTCACTGACAGGAAGCAGAGAGTGTCATATATGGGGTTTTTAAATCCGAGTGGGGATCTGTAACAAGTGGGCGTTCCACAGGGATCAGTCTTGGGCCTTTGTTGGTTATATTATAATTTCATGATCTTGATGAGGGAAGTTACTAGTGATATGAGCAAAATCGCCCGATGACTCAAAGATAGGGTAGGATAATTGATTCAACGTATATGGTTATGGAATTCAGGTGGAAGGATTTTAAAACAAATGGTAATAAATGTATAAAATACCGACACATTGGAAATATAAACACAAATGCAGTATAATGTGATCCTTTATTGACAAACGTTTCACCCACACACGTGGGCTTTCTCAAGTCACACACGGGTATATACCTGGGGTTGGAAGGTACGAGAGTATTTATAGTCGAAGGTTGAGGTCAGGTGAAGAATGCTGCATTGATGATCCACCGGTGGGTTATACGAGTCTTGGGTTCGCTTGGCAGGGGTATTGACAGTTGTAGACTTCGGCGTGTTCTATGTTCTTATGTGGGAAGCGATGAAGAAGTTTCTTGGCGAGTGCAGTTCAGCTATGTTATAGAAGTCATTGTTCTGGTTGAAATTGTTGGTTAAGAGATAGCGATGATTCCCAGGATTCTTCTGTATTGAGTGTGTCTTCTGTGGCTATAAGTCTTGAGTTTCTGTAGTTAATTAAATGGTTGTGTGAATTGCGATGCTTGTACTGGTGATGTACTTGATGGTCGTGGTTTGTGGAGGTAGATTACTTGAGAATGATGTTTTGGCAAAGATGTTGGAAACATGTTTGGCAATGAGTTGTTGGGGAGGAAATGTATTCTTCTCGGCAGTGTCTTCTCTGGGTGTGTTGAAGATGTTTAATGCCCGCCGTTCTGCAGGTCTCTGATGAAGTGACTGGATAGTGGGAGTTTGGAAAATTGCTTGTTCCAATTATTAGTGCATCTTCCTCTAGGAAAACTCATTGCTGCAGATTCTGAGTGATCGTAGGTAAGAGCCAATAATCACACCACGTTTGGTTTTGGTGTCGTGGGTTGAGGAGTAGACGTGGAGAAGATCGTTTTGGTTGGTGGGTTTCGATAGATACTTTAAACTAAGGTTCGTGGTCATGCTTTGCCAGAGCAGAACATCGAGGAAAGGAAGAGTGTTGTCGATTCTTCTTCAAGTGTGAACTGGATTGAAGGATCGACCTGGTTGAGCTTGTCTTGGAGGAGCTTGAACGTTGAAGATTTAGGGAGTTAGAGGAGTATGGTCGTCAATCATAACGGAGCCAGGTGACAGACGAAGAATAATGGTGAGAAGAAACGTTCGGCTTCTAGTTTGTTCACATGTATAAGTTCGCCTGGACTGCACTGAGTGGCGAACCCATTGGTAAGTCCAAATAGTCTGCCTGGAAAGAAGTGATTTCGAGGAGAAGAAACACGTAAAAGGCGACCAACACATTAGTTCAACAAGGTCGATGAAATCGCTGGCTGGAATGGGAAGTCAGTGAATCGTCAATTCCTGCGCAAGAGATCGATGGTTGGTAGTAGGTACTTTGTTGAATACCGGAAGTCACGTCAAGGCTGGAAAGTTTCTTGTTCTGTTGTTGATGTTGCGAATGCGATTGAGAAGATCACGGAGTGTTTGAGATGTGGCTGGACTGATGGTGCCCAAGAGTTTAAAACTTTAGAGTGGTGGAAATATAACACAAATGCAGTATAATGTGATCCTTTATTGACTTACGTTCGCCCACACAGTGGGCTTTTTCAAGTCACAAACTAGAAACTACCTTGGGTGACTTGAAAAAAGCCCAACTGTGTGGGCGGAACGTAGTCAATAAAGGATCAATTTATACTGCATTTGTTTTATATTTCCATTGTGTCGGTATTTATACATTTATTTCCAGTTTAGAAGAGGTGTTTGGACGAGGAATTCCTGAGTGCTGGTGGGGAGCACTGCCTCCTATTCCCGAGGATATGGGCCTCAGTGGGATACAGCTTGTGAGTGCTTTGGCAGGCCTTACGTTCTGCAGGTCTGGGGTGCTGGGTATGGTGTTGCAGAAGTTTATTCCTTGTTCTGAGCCCCTCCAGATTTGCGGCGAGCCTTTGAAGAAAGTTTTTAGTAAGGTTGTCCACTTGGTTAGTTGTGAGAGTTTGTAGGTATCTGGGTCATTAAGTAGTTGAGGGGGGCCATTTTTTGTTCTGTAATCGTCAGTGTTTCATGTATAACAACACCACCTCCTTTATCAGCGGTGAGTGACCCTGATGGTCGTGTCTTCTGCCTAAACCTTTAAAGTGCATTGATGTAAAGTCGTAGGTATATGGATGGAGGAGCTGTGTGTTGAGATGGCTGCTGAGTTGATGCCTTGAAGATAGCCTTTTTGGAAGTCGGAGTCATTGTGTCTGTAGTTTTTGCGATCTGAAATTGTGGGTCTTGTTTTGGTATCGTTATTCCTGTTGCGAATTTGAGGCCTAAGCTGGAGGGCTTTCAGTTCTGTGGTTGACAGTGGACGAGATGAAAGATTTTGAATAATTTCAGTTCTCTAAACTTTTCCAATTACTTTAATCGCAGAGTGTTTGTAGGTTTTCTAGTATGTCTGATCTTCTGTTGAAACATTCGCTGTGTGTAACTCTGCTGCGAATGACTCTTCGGCGGTGCGTTGCCTCATGTTGCCCGGAGTGTTGTGCCTATAGTGTTCTGGCTTGGAGAAAAGCTTCCTTTGTAGCATTGTTTAGTCATCTGCCACACTCTTCAAGGTTAGTGTCCGAGCAATGTAGCGGAGAAAGGTGGTTTGATGTTGCAATTTGAGGAGGTGTAGATCTTGGTAAGACCATTTCTTGGATGCAATCACGAAGAAAATTGTGTCTGTTGCGAAGTGAGTAAGCCTTTATAATTGAACAAGTATTTTCCAAACTCCACTATCCTAGTCACTTCATCAGAGACTGCAGACGGCGGGCAATTTAACTCTTTCAACACACCAGAGAAGACTCTGCCGAGAAGAAGATACATAGTCCTCCCCAACAACTCCATTGCCAAACATGTTTCCAACATCTTTGCCAAAACATCATTCCAAGTATCTACCTCCACAACCTCGGACCATCAAGGACATCACAGTAGTAGGACGGACAATGCTCCTAATCCTCTGCAGGGGTATACATAATCCCTTGTAATGTCTGCATACAAATATATGGGCGTAACATCAAAGAGACTCCAAACACGGCATTTCAGAAAACAATATGCAAGCAGGACTGACGAACAAGGAATGCCTTGTGTCCAGCATCGCAATTCACACAACCATTTAATTAACTTACAGATACTCCAAGAACTTATACCACAGAAGACATCACTCAATAAAGTAAGAATCCTGGAATATCGCTTATCTCTATAACAACAATTTCAACCTGAACATGGCTTCTATAACTTAGCTGAACCAACTCGACAAGAAAAACTATCTTCATCGCTTAATCCCACATAAGAACATAGAACACTGCAGAAGGTCTACAACTTGTCCAATACCCCTGCCAAGTACCAAGACTCTATAAAACCCACCGGTGGATCATCAGAGGCAGCATTCTTCACTGCCTCACATTCTGACTAAAATACTCTCGTATTCCACCCCAGGTAGATCAGTGTGTACTTGAGAAAAGCCCACTGGTGGGTGAAAACGTTATGTGTCAATAAAGGATCACATTATACTGCATTTGTTGTTTATATATCCAGGATTTAAAAAACTTATTCTTGGTCAGAAAAGTGGGGCAGATGCAGTTCAATGTAGATAAATGCAAAGGTTCTGAAGCTGGGAGTGCCATAAACCCTAGTACTTATAAGTTAAATGATGTGAACTTAGGGCATACAGATTGCGAAAAAGACTTGGGGGTTATAGTGAGCAGCAACCTTAAACCAAGACAGCAATGCCAAGCGTTACGTAATAAGGCAAATAAGATTACTGGGATTTTTATCAAGAAGTGTAAGCAACAGGAAGTCAGAGGTAATTACTGAAGCTTTATACATCATTGTAAGGCCTCATCCTAGATTATGCAGCTCAGTTCAGTCTCCGTATTACAAAATGGACATAAAATTCGTTAGAAAAACATTCAGCGTAGGATGACTTAAAATTAATACATAGCACTTAGAAATCTTCCTTATGAAGAAAGGATGAAGACTCTTAAGTTACATTCACTATGTTAGACGAAGAATTGAGGGGAGGACCTGATCGAAGTGTATAAGGGAAGGAAGATAGGTATTTAATAAAGGGGATATTATAAGGTTCTTGAGGATGTCTCTCCAAGAGGTGAACCCGCAGTAATGGATTTTAAATTAGATAAGTTTAGATTTAGAAAGGACATAGGAAGTATTGTTGGAAATCGGGTAGTTGATGAGTGGAACAGTCACCTAGTTGGTTATTGAGGCGGGGACTTTGGGTAGTTTCAAATCAGGTTGGATAAGTACATGAGTGGGAGGGGTTGGATTTGAGTGGACTTGCCACATCAGAGCTTATTTCTTGGGGTGGCATTGAAAATTGAGTTGGGCAAATGTTTTATTAGTGGGATGAATTGTAAGGACTGACTAGTATGGGCCAACAGGCTTACTGCAGGGTTCTCTTTCGTTTGGTTTCTTTATGACGACATGTGTCAGCCGGTGTGTCTGTTATTGATGACAGGTATCAGCCAGAGTTGTTCTACTCTTGACAAGTGTCAGCTTGAGTTGTTCTATTGATGACAGATGTCAGCCAGTGTTGTTGTAATGATGACAGGTATCAACCACAGTTGTTCTACTGTTGACAGGTGTCAGCCAGAGTTGTTGTACCGATGACAGGTGTCAGCCGGTGTTGTTGCATTGATGACATGTGTCAGCCAGTTTTGTTGTAATGATGACAGGTATCAGCCAGAGTTGTTCTACTGTTGACAGATGTCAGCCAGAGTTGCTCTGCTGATGACAGGTGTCAGCCAGTGTTGTTGTACTGCTTACAGGTGTCAGACAGTGTTGTTGTATTGATAACAGGTGTCAGCCTGTGTTGTTTTACTGATGACAGCGTTCAGCCAGTGTTGATGTAATGATGACAGGTGTCAGCCAATATTTATGCACTAATGACAGGTGTGGATATACAGATGACAGTTGTCAGCAAGAGTTGATATACAAATGACAGGTGTCAGCAAGTGTAGATAGACAGATGAAAGGTGTTACCCAGTGTGATGAGATGATGACAGATGTCGGCCAGTGTTAATGTACTGATGACAGGTGTCAGCCAATGTGTATATACAGATACAGGTGTCAGCAAGTGTCCATATGGAAATAAATGGTATAAAATACCGACACAATGGAAATATAAACACAAATGCAGTATAATGTGATCCTTTATTGACAACGTTTCACCCACACAGTGGGCTTTCTCAAGTCACACAGACGCACCGCCGAAATCATTCGCAGCAGAGTTACCACAGCGAATGTTCAACAGAAGATCAGACTTACTAGAAAACTACAAACACTCTGCGATAATAGTAATTGGAAAAGTTTAGGAAGACCTGAAATTATTCAAAATCTTTCATCTCGTCCACTGTCAACCACAGAAACTGAAGCCCTCAGCTTAGGCCTCAAATTCGCAACAGGAATTACGAAACCAAAACAAGACCTCAATTTCATCGCCAAAAACTACAGACACAATGACTCCGGGGTGTTGTTGTTAAAGATTCGCCGGTATTTTCCCGGCCCGGGCCCTTCCAAGTGGTGGCCCGGCACTGGCTCCCTGTCTAGGGAGTGTCTGAGGACCTAAGTCTCCCTTGGGAGGGAGGCACATGTACCCCCCCGCATATTGTAAGGTACAAATCGGGCTCTGGCACCAACATTGCCAAGAAGGGCCCCAATGCATGGTTTGTCGATCGTGTAGCGCTGTGGCTCTCCTGTGTGGGGAGTGTCGTGTGTTGGTGTTCATTTTTCATTCATGTTGATTGCAGGTTCCTTCTGGCCCAGGTCTTCTACAGATGGTGACCCGGCTGTGGCCCCCCGGGTGGGGGGTGACGATAATCATCTTTCTTTCTTTCTTGGCCCTCCGTTTGAGGATGTCGTCTTCTTCTATATTGCAACGGAGGCAGCAGTTATAGGGTTGATGGGAGGCCACACCCCCAGCTTTAGCGCGTGTACAGCAAAGGCTGGTACGTGAATGGTCATGGATAGTCGTGCTAGACGGGGTACAGTCTTCACGGTCCATTCTGAAGCATCCTGAATTTCCTCTTTGAGGGTGTACTTGACTTCCACGAGGTGTTGGGTTGTTGGCAGTGAGTAGTCTGGATCATGTCTTCTGTGGTCGTATGTAGCAGTTTGGTGGTTCCGTAGGTTTATACTTGGACTGTTCCTGTCCTGGAGGTTATGATGGATTTCTGAAGTCAGCATTGTTGTTCTTATACTCCTTGTTGTGCTAGAAGTATACGCCCTTCAGATATCGGACCCGTTGTGGTGCAGCAGTGTCAGTGACAGTGGGCACCGGTGAGGTGCATCCGCAGTGTCTTGTGTTTTTGCTTTCTTGGCTGGTTGGATGAACTGGTGAAGGCGAGATTTCGACTGGTCAGGTGCTTCTAGCAGTGATGAAAGCGGTAGTGGACTCTCATTGGTGGGTGGTTTTGCCGACGTCTCAGAGGTCTCTGATTGGTCAAATCTCTGTGGTCTAGTGGAGGTCTGTGACAGCGGTGGAGCAGCGGTGATGATGCTGGTAATATTTGCAGTAGATTTTAGGTTCTCAGTGGAAGGTGGTGATGCAGGGAATGTAGAGGCCGGGCATTTAATTTTGTTTGAAAAGTTCATTGATGGTGGTGTTGAATGGAACCAGGTCTGTGCATTCTGTACATGAGCATACATAATGCAACAAGAATCTTGGTGGAGTCGGCCAGTAGGGGCTGGCAGGGAAGTGGTTGGAGCAGCTTGCGTGGCCATGTCAGTATTCTTGGTAGTGTCTGCTTGAAGCTTGGCCGGATAGCAGAATAGGTGGTGCTGTGGGTTGGGTTTCTTTTGTTGATGTTGTTTCTGGAGTATTTGGGGTCTACTTCTGGTAGGGCACCTGGCAAGCTATGAGTATGAGTGGTCATTCTTGCAGTTCAAAGCTTTAGGTGGTGATGCAGTAGTGCAATTATTCGAAGTTCATGACCCTCACGGCCACAGGGTGGAGCAGTAACTTCTTGTCATTGGTAGGAAACGTTTGTGGTGTGTAAGTTGGAGTAACAATGATAGCACTGGTGAGATTTGTTGGAATTTCTCGCTTCCGATGAAGGTGGGGTGATGTGGAAAGTAGTAGTGAATAGCCAGGCCCTCAGCGAGAGATCTGGCTGCCATGTTGACGTCACTGAAGGTGACCTTCAGATGGATGAGCATTGGGTATTTTAGGTTAATGAAGGTCACCTTGGCCAATGGTTCTTGCTTCGATAGATGACTTGTATTTCTCAGTGGCTGTGTACAGTGATAGTTGTCGAGTCGCTTGAGGAAACAGGTCTCCTGGCCCTGCAGTGCTGGGGAAGTCAAGGCTAGAAATCCCTGTCTCGTAGAGTGGTAGTAGCAGTGGTGGTACAGTAGTTTTCTCAGCCTCTGTGTCGTCTGTACAGACTGACAAACCAAAGGGCCTCTACTTTTTGAGCGATAAAATCGCATTACATTTTTGGCTTGCAGCCTGCCACTAACGAACAGCTCAAGTGCTAGTTTGGACGACTTCTTGGTTATACCACTCGTGGTTTGATCTTTACTCTGTTAGAGTAATGCATCGTGAGTAATGCAGTGCTCTGGTGTTGTAGATTGAAAACTGTTAACCATACGTTAATGAACATCGTACCTGGGGTGGATGGAACGCGAGTATTTATAGTACCGGCTGAGGTCAGAGTGAAGAATGATGCATCTGATGATGTACGAGTGGGGCTATAGGTCTAAAAAACTTGGGTAGCTTGGAAAGGAGATTGGATAAGTTTTGTGAGCAGACCTTTACAGTGTTCTTATGTGGATAGCGATGAAGAAGTTTCTTGGCAAGTGGTTCAGCTCTTGTTATAGAAGCCACTATTTTTTTCCGGTTGAAGTTGTCGTGATATAGTAAATAAGTGTGATTCCAGGATTCTTCGGTTTGTGTGTTGTCTCTCTGTGGGATAAGTCTTGAGTTTCTTAGTTTATAAGTGGTTGTGTGAATTTACGGTGTTGGACGCAGCATTCCTTGTGTCGTCACAGACATGCTGTGCGTATTGGTGTTCTGAAGTACGTTGTTTGGAGGTCCCTTGATGTTTCGCCCACGTATAACTTGTTGCCAGTCATTACAAGGGGATTATGTTATACCCCTGCAGAGGATGGAGGATTGTCATGCTACTACAAGATACCTACAAACCTCCTCAAATAACCAACGTGGACAACCTTACTAAAACTTTCTTCAAAAAGACTCGCCGCATTCTGAGGTGCTCTGAACAAAAGGGAAGATACTTTGCACAACCATTGCCCCAGCTACCCCCAGAACCTGCAGAAGGTACGGACTGCCCAAAGACTCACAACCTGGTATCACTGAGGCCATTATCTCGGAATAGGCATTGCTCCCCACCAGCTCTCAGGAATTATACGCCTCAAACACCTCTCGAAACTCTTGAGGCACTATCAGTTCTGCACATCTCAACGCTCAGGTGATCTTCTCTATCGCATTCGCAACATCAACATCAGGAACAAGAAATTTCCAGCCTTGGACGTGACTCCCTATTCACTAAAGTACCTACTAAACAAGCCATCGATCTTCTTGCGCAGGAAAATGACGATACACTTGATCTTCCCATTCCAGCCAGCTGATTTCATCGACCTTGTTGAACTATGTGTTGGCTTTACGTGTTTCTCTTTCGAAAAATCACCTCTTTCAGCGACTTTTGGAACTACCAGGCGGTTCGCTACTCAGTGCGTCCTGGCGAACTTACATGGAACATCTAGAGCCGAACGTTTTCTCCACCATCACCATTATTCCTTGTCTGTACCTGGCTCGTTATGTTACGACTTTCCCCTCATAATCCAAAACGTTTTCAAGTTCAAGCTCTCCAAGACAAGCTCAACCAGGTCGGCCTTCAATCCAGTTCACACTTAAGAAGAAGTCGACAACACTCTTCCTTTCCTTGATGTTCTGCTCGAAAAAGCTGACCGAACTTCTTTTTAAAAATCACGAAAACCCCCCAAAACCAAAAACGATTTTCTCCATTCTACTCTCCCCACGCACAAAAAACCAAACTGTGTAAATTATGGGCTTCTTCCTGCGTGCACTCAAAATTCTGCAGCAATGATTCCCTTGAGGAAGAGTGCACTAAAATTTTGAAAAGATTTTCTAAACCCCCTATCCTGTCACTTCATCGAGACTGCAGACGGCGGGATTAAAAATCTTCAACACCCCCAGAGAAGACACTGCCAAAAAAAGAGATACTAGTCCCCCCCCAACCAACTCCTTGCCAAACTGTTTCCAAGTCTTTGCCAAAACATCTTTCCCAAGTATCTACCCCCCACAACCCGACCATCAAGGACTCCCCAGTAGTAGACAGGACAACCCCCCTTCCCTGCAGGGGTATACATAATCCCTTTGTAATGACGCAAAAAATTTATATGTGGGCGAACATCAAGGACCCCCAAACACGTATTTCAGAACCCCAAATATCAACAGGACTGACGATACAAGGAATGCTGTGTACAACATCGAAATTCACACAACCATTTATTTTAACTACAGAAACTCAAGACTTATAGCCACAGAAGACAACCTAATACGGGAAGAATCCTGGAACATCCCCTCTTCTCTACAACCAACAATTTCAAACGAACAATGGTTCTATAACTAGCTAAACCCACTGCCCAGAAATTCTTCACGCTATCCCACATAAGAACAAGAACACTGCACAAGGGTCTATCAAAACTTGTCCAATACCCCTGCCAAGCTCCCCAAACTCATAACCCCACCCGGGAGATCATCAGCTGCAGCATTCTCCACCCGACCTCCATGACTATAAATACTTCTACCCTTTCCAACCCCCGGTAGATCCCTGTGTGACTTGAGAAAGCCCCCCCTTGTGGGTAACGTTTTCAATAAAGGATCACATTTTACTGCATTTGTGTTTATTTTTCCATGTCCATATAAGTGACAAGTGTCACCCCCGTGTTTGGGTGCACGGTGTAGTCCCACAAAACCCGTTTACCATCTGTCCAGGCTTTAAAGGGTAATCCCATCCAGATGCTTTGATTGTCCTCGGTGTGCATAGTTTGGGACGGCCGCCTTACTGCTGGGCATGATAAAGTATTACCTTCTTTAATCTTTCCCTCTGAACTGGGGGCACACAAGCTATGGGATCAGTGTCGGTTGGTTTTACTTTTTCAGAGTACAGCGTGTCCCCGGGGAGGACTAGATGTAGGGAAAGTGAAGCACCCTTTTAAATATGGTTCTGAATTTTGGTGTGTGATTAAAAAATTTAAGTGGGGGGGACAATCAACAGGAAATTCCGCATGATGAACTCTCATGCCTGCAGCAACACTACCAACAACATGTTTCTTGCAACAAAAACTACAAACAATATGTTTCCTGCCACAACACTACGAACAATATGTTTCCTGCCAAAAACACTAGAACATATGTTTTCTTTTCAAAACACTACAAACAAAATGTTTGCCCAACAACATCGAACAAAATGTTGCCCGCAAAACACTACGAACAATATGTTGCCTGCAACAACACTACGAACAATATTTGCAGCAACAAAACCCACTGCATGTTTTCCTACGCAAAACTATGAACGCAGTTTCCCGCAACAACACAGAAAAAAATGTTGCCTGCAACAAAAACGAACAACGTTGCCCGCAAAAACACTACGAACAATATGTTTTCCCAACAACACTACGAACAATTGTTGCCCGCAACAACACTCGAAAAAATGTTTCCTGCCCCAAAAACATACGAACAATATGTTGCCGCAACAACATACTGACATGTTGCCTACAGCAACACTATGAACAACATGTTGCCTGCGACAAACTACGACAAAATGTTCCCGCAACAACAACGAAAAAATGTTGCCTGCCAACATTGAAAATATGTTGCCTGAACAAACTACGAAAAATATGTTGCCCGCAACAACACTAGAACAACATTTTGTGCAACAACACACGAAAAACATGTTGCCTGCAACAACACTCGAAAAATATTTTGCCGCAACAACACTACTCATGTTGCCTAAGCAAAATAGAACAACATTTTTGCCTACAGCAAAAATACGAAAAAATATGTTTCCTGAACAACCTACTGACATGTTGCCTACAGCAACACTACGAACAACATGTTGCCTGCAACAACACTACGAACAATATGTTGCCTGCAACAACACTACGAACAATATGTTGCCTGCAACAACAACTAAAACATGTTGCCCTCAACAACACTACGAAAAAAAAATATGTTTCCTGCAACAAAACCCACGACATGTTGCCACAGCAACACACAACAACATGTTGCCTGCAACAACACTACGAACAATATGTTGCCTGCAACAACACTACAAACAATATGTTGCTTGCAACAACACTACAAACAATATGTTGCATGCAACAACATTACTGACATGTTGCCTAC
Source organism: Cherax quadricarinatus (assembly GCF_026875155.1). Lineage (NCBI taxonomy): Eukaryota > Metazoa > Arthropoda > Malacostraca > Decapoda > Parastacidae > Cherax > Cherax quadricarinatus. Next base: position 30,801,760 of record NC_069451.1, on the reverse strand, counting down.
AGCAACACTACGAACAACATGTTGCCTGCAACAACACTACGAACAACATGTTGCCTGCAACAACACTACGAACAACATGTTGCCTGCAACAACACTACGAACAATATGTTGCCTGCAACAACACTACTGACATGTTGCCTACAGCAACACTATGAACAAAATGTTGCCTGCAACAACACTACGAACAATATGTTGCCTGCAACAACACTACTGACATGTTGTCTACAGCAACACTTTCGAACAACATGTTGCCTACAGCAACACTACGAACAATATGTTGCCTGCAACAACACTACGAACAATATGTTGCCTACAACAACACTACGAACAATATGTTGCCTGCAATAACACTACTGACATGTTGCCTACAGCAACACTACGACCAACATGTTGCCTGCAGAAGGGAGGTCACAGTTAGTGTGGTGTTGCCTGCAGCAGTGAGGTCAGAATTAGTGTGGTGTTGCCTGCAGCAGGGAGGTCACAGTTAGTGTGCTGTTGCCTGAAGCAAGGAGGACACAGTTAGTGTGGTGTTGCCTGCAGTAGGGAGGTCACATTTAGTGTGGTGTTGACTGCAGCAATGAGGTCACAGTTAGTGTGGCGTTGCCTGTAGCAGGGAGGTCACAGTTAGTGTGGTGTTGCTTGCAGCAGGGAGATCACAGTTAGTGTGGTGTTGCCTGCAGTAGGGATGTCACATTTAGTGTGGTGTTGACCGCAGCAATGAGGTCACAGTTAGTGTGGCGTTGCCTGTAGCAGGGAGGTCACAGTTAATGTGGTGTTGCCTGCAGCAGGGAGGTCACAATTAGTGTAGCGTTGCCTGCGTCAGGGAGGTTACAGTCAGTGTGCTGTTACCTGCAGCAGGGATGTCACAGTTAGTGTGGCGTTGCCTGTAGCAGGGAGGTCACAGTTGGTGTGGTGTTGCCTGAAGAAAGAAGGTCACAGTTAGTGTGGTTTTGCCTGCAGTAGGGAGGTCACATTTAGTGTGGTGTTGACTGCAGCAGGCAGGTCACAGTGTGATGTTGCATGCAGCAATGAGGTCACAGTTAGTGTGGCGTTTCCTGCAGCAGGGAGGTCACAGTTAGTGTGCTGTTACCTGCAGCAGGGAGGTCACGGTTAGTGTGGAGTTGCCTGTACCAGGGAGGTCACAGTTAGTGTGGATGCCTGCAGCAGTGAGGTCACAGCGTGGTGTTGCCTGCAGCAGTGAGGTCACAGTTAGTTGGGTGTTGCCTGCAGCATGGGGA
>NC_069451.1:30783676-30800022 GCF_026875155.1 Cherax quadricarinatus | reverse complement strand
AAAAAGTCGGTAAAACATCCTGTATTGGGCCCTACTTAAAAAAATGGGTCCTACACGATGCGCGGGAAATGATGGTACTAAATTCCAATATGACTCAGTTTTTAGAAACCCGAACCCAACTGGATCGAAGATCAAAATATTTTTTATGAGAGAGCCACAGAATTTGGTTAACAACCTATTGATTTTTATTGACCCCAAAATATTTCCCGAAAAGGCGATAAATGACTCCCTTTCACTCGGGGCCAGACTCATGGAGCTCCGTTTTTCTCAAAAACTGCAAGAAGCCCCTATCATGTGCTTTAACACCCTGTGGAGAGGGGCAGACACTGGGGTCGCCCCAAGTTCTAAAAACAACGAATACCCCCACTCAAAAGGGGGGCAGTAAAGAAACAGCAAAAAATACAGCCCCGATAGCGAACATCCCATATCAAAAAATTTTTTGAAAGGGTTAGAAGCAAGTCCCCCCCATCTAGATCCCCATAAATTACAAACCCCGGGGAACATGGGTTTAGAGGGGGTCACTCCTGCCTTTTTAAATTTTCGGGATCACCGACAAGGTCTGGATGCACTAAAAGACAAAAAAGAATGCAGAGTAATTAACGAATTTTGCAAAAGCCTTCGAAAGTGGGCCTGGCGTAATAGCGCAAAAAATGCGTGTTAAAAGGAATAACGAAAAAGTGGTAGGGGATTATAATTTCCTCAAAAAGAACACAAAGGTAGTAGTCAACGAGGAAAGTTGAGGCAGTACGGTGAAAAGCTCGTTCCACAGGAAAGTACTCGCCCCATCTTGTTCCCATCCTCATACCCGACTAGAAAAAGGATGTCAGCCACGCCCGGTTTTCCCTTTGAGATCCCCCGAATTGCATGCAATGTTTTCCACTGCGACACTCAAGGCCAGGGGGACTCAACCAAATCTTTCGGGGGCTGCAGAAAAAATAAAAATCAAATGAGAAATTTAAATTTTCCGATATGGTAAACATGGGGAAATTAAAACTTAAGGTATAAAACAAATTCCAACCACAAAATAGAGCGAAAAACTATCGTAAAAGACCTGGGAGGACAGTCGGAGGATCTCACTTCAATGACCCAAATTTGTATCATGCATCTGCTAGAAAAAGGGCATGGGTAATGAGAACCTTAAAAACTAGGGGGGGCCAAGCCCTTATGACATCTTAGGTAGCTTTTTTTTGGCGGAATTTTGCTGACACTAACAGCACCTTTAAAGGGAGGGAAATTGCGACTAAAAAAGTACAGAGAACCTTCACGGCGTGCGAAAACGGAAAAAAACACCTCAATTACGGGGAGTGCTTAAGTTCCAAATTTTTCCCGGAACGCAGGGGGGGAAAGATTCAGGGATTATATAACCTGGAAAATCTAGGGGGAGTCCCCGAACTGCACACGAAAATCACTCATACGAAAGCAAAAGACTTGGCGACGTTAAGCACCCCCCAATAAAAGAGGGGTGTCACTACCCGTTAAGAGAAAGAAAGTGTCAGGGGCCCCAAAGACTGTTCAACTGCCCCCCAGCATACTTAAGTGGGATTAGAAAATAGACCAGCGGGCTGTGGTTCGTAATTGGATTGCGTGAAGCCACAGTAAACGCGGGTTTGATCGGGGCCCCTGATCCACCATGGGCCTGATCACAGCCCGGGCCAAAGGGGGCGTTGCCCCGGCTCTCTTCCAGGAAAAAATTCATCTATTTAAAAATGGCCCGTACTGTCATCTATTAATAGAAAAGATTTTTCCGGGTCGGATCAGTCTGTCATCTAGTTTAATGGACCATTTTGTATCTAGCTGAATGGCCCAAAAGCATCTGTTTGAAGGACATACTATCTTAGTATATGGACCATACTGTCGTTATTTTCAAGGACTGTATGTCATTAGTTGAATGGTCAGTACTGTCATCTGGTTTGAGGACCAGTACTGTCATCTAGTTAAGGGACTGTAATTGATGAAATTTTGAAGGATAAATATGACGGAAAAAAATTTTTAGGGCATTGTTGCTCTCCCATGTTAAAAAATTTAAATAAAAATTCTCCCCGGTACATCTTCCCAGTTTTAATTTCGTGAGTTTTCCCAAGTGTCCCCGGGGACGATTTTTTTTGATTAGTATTAAAGCTTTACCACTAGGGATCACGGGCCCCTTTCCCAGGGAGGTTGAAGTGCATTCTCTCACCACTGGGTCGGGTTTGACCCTGGTTGGGGGAAACAGAGGTGTGTTTCCTTTTGACATGTCCAGTTTGCAGCAGAACTAGGGCTGGGGGTTGTCAATGGGGTGGGACTCCTGGGGATAAAATTAAACCCAATTTGCCAGAAAAAGCTCTACAAACCAGGGGGTCCCTTTTAGTATGTCACTGATGTTAGCTATGGGCTGTATAAGTTTTTCATGTATTGATTTAATTATTTTATTATTATTTTATTATTTTTTATTTTTATTTTATTATTGTTGTGGTGAAGGTCGCAGATCCAAAAGGAACTGAGTCACAATTAGTACCCTTTCCCAGGGTTGTTGATTATTTTATTTTTTATTTTTAAATTAAAATTATTAATTTTGGGCCATGGTTTTCATTGATATCTAAAGTGTACCGCCTACTAGGTTCTTATGGGGTTTAAGCACAGCTCCTGAACCCGCCTCAGTAATTCCTATCATCACTCAGGTGCTGATTGTAGTTTGTTTTAAAACGTTTGGTGTTTACAAAATCAGATCACAGGTGACTTTTGAAATCACAGGAGGAATACAACATAGAACAGTAATTTAAAAACCTGGGGCGACCCCGTGTTTGCCCCTCTCCACAGGATGTTCAAAACAGTGTGGGCTTCTTGCAGTTTTTTGATGAAACGGGTTTTCCCGAGGTCAGGGCCTGGGGCAGAGTGCCCGGCAAAACATTTTTTCGCAAATCACATAAGTGTGTGTCACCAAATTCTCTTGACTCTGTTGGTTGTGGGTTTGTAAAAACTGATTTTGGGACTTGAGTTGTTCATTCTTTCCTTGTGTCATGTATGTAGAACCCATCTTTTTGAAGTGGGGCCCAAATGGATGTTGTTCAGACTGTTTGGATAAGAAAAGAAAAAACTTTGGGTTTCTTTCACTTTCTTTTGGCTTTTATTTTTTCTATTTCTTCTGACCCGTGTCTCCCAGTATTGCAGATATATTGGGCCTCTTTTAGCCGCTTTGTTATTCTTTTCCGTCGCCTGTAAAGGGAGCGCCTTTCTCTTTCTGTTTAATTTTTTCCTTTTTTCCCTTAAAGGGAAAAAGCCTTGGCATACCCTTTAAATGCCACAGAGTTAATTTGTTCTAGACTAGGTTTTGGATGTGTTGCTTAGTTAATTTCCCTTTTAGTCATTTAGGATTGTTTACTTGGTGCACTCTAGTTTTTTTTTGAAAATTGAATTTTGGTGAAGGCTCCTTGGATTGATCACATTTTGTCGGGGGGGATCCCCGCATACATGTCGGGCCTCCCCTTATTTGTGATCTGAGTTTAAAGTTTTTGTATGGTGACATTTCGTACAGCTTCATTGTTAGTGAAATGAGGGGCCCCCTGATTCTCCGTCTAGTAGGCTCTTTATTTCTGGTTTAAAAGGGGAATTTTTTGGGAGAGATTTTAAAAACTCGTGTGTTTTTGAGTTTCGTTGAGCGCCTTGGGTTATCTCGCTACTATTTTCTTATTTTTTCCCTTTAGGTCTTAAGTGAAATCCCCCAGGAGAAATGTTGGGGGGGGGGGGGGCAGGAGCTGGGGAAAATTTTTTGACAGGGGCAATTTCCCCTAAGCTGTTTTTGGAAGTTGGGACGTTGATCTGGGGTTGTATACAACCACAAGATAGGTTTTGGTTTCGATCTTTTCTGCTAAAAACTTCCACTACTCAAAGAGGCATTTATTAATTCTGTGCAAATAATGTGGATATCAGGCCAATTCCCCACCCCTTTGCCCGTTCACTCTGTCAAATCTGTATAGGTTGTAACCTGGGATCCATATTTCGTTGTCCCAGTGATCCCTTTTTGTGGGTCTTGTGACAAACCACGAACATTGCATTTAACTCCGTAAGCATCAACGGATTAAAGTATTTTGTTAATGCACACATCAGCCAGCTTGTTTTACCAACACATAAAAACATTGCCACTACGATGTTGAGTTTTTCAGAAAGTATTGATACTGCATCCATCAGTGGAGTGAATCCAGCAGGCTGTGAGGAGTGTGATCCCGCACTGTGGTGATGTTGATCCACACTGTGGTGGATGTGAATCCACAGGCGGGTGTGTGTGATCCAGCAGCTGTAGTGGATGTGTGAATCCAGCACCTGTGGTGGATGTGTGATCCAGCAGGTGTGGTGGTTTGTGATCCAGCAGCTGTGGTGGATTGTGACCTTCCGCAGGCTAGGTATGTGTATCCAGCGACTGTGGTGATGCTGATCCAGCAGCTGTGGTGATAGTGATCCATAGACTTTGGTGATGGGTGATCCACAGACTGTTGGATAAGTGTACCGCAGGATGTCAGACACTCAGGTAGCTGGTACAGGTTCTTGCTGAGAAGCAATCTTATAGTACACACCACCACTAACCACTACCACCACCACCACCACTAACCACCATGCCACCATCACACCTGTAATACCAACCGATACCTACACCACCACTACCACTACCACACCATGCCACCATCACCTGTATACCACCGAGATACCAACACCACCACCACCCCACTACCACCATGCCATCAACCTGATACCACACCGATACCAACACCACCACTACCACTACCACCATCCACCATCACCTGTATACCACCGATACAACACCACCACCACCACTAACCACCATGCCACCAACACCGTATTACCACCGATATCCAACATCCACCACTACCACTATCCACCATGCCACCTCTCACCTGTACCACCGATACCAACACCACCACTACCACCACCACTTCCACCACCAATATCAACACATCACTACCAGCACTACCGCTAAACGGTCACCACCACAATTGCTACTATCACCACCACCACCGACTATCACCACCCCATGGCTACTAATCACCACCACCACACCAACAACACACTACCACCATCCACTGCTATACACCCCCACCACCGGTACTATCACTATATACCACCCCAACCGGGTACTACACCACCAAACCGTACTTATCCACACCACCACCGGTACTCTCACCAACCCCGTACTATCAACCACCACCATTGCTACTATCAACCACCACCTGCTATCACCATCACCACCGATTACAGCACGACCACCACCGGTACTATCCCCACCACCACCTTACTAGCACCACCACCACCTACTATCACCACCACCACCGGTAAACTATCACCCCACCACACCAACACCACTACCACCACCACTTGCTATCACCATCACCAACGGTACTATCAGACCACCACCGGTACTATCACCACCACCACCGGTACTATCACCACCACCACCGGTACTATCACCACCACCGGTACTATCACCCACCACCGGTACTATCACCACCACCACCGGTACTATGCTCCACCACCACCGTACTATCACCACCCGCCACCGTACTAACACCACCGTACGATCACCCCACCCCGTACTATCATCACCACCGATACATCACACACCACCACCGGTACTAACACCGGTACTATCACCACCACCACCGTACTAATCACCACAACCGGGACATCACCACCACCACCGCCGGTACTAGCACCACCACCAACCGTACTATCTCAACCACCCACCGGACAATCACCACCACCGGTACTATCATTACCACCACCGGGACTTCGTTTCTCCACCACCGGTACGATATCACCACCACCAACGGTTCCTATCACCACCCCCGTACTATCACCACTCACCGTACTACACCACCACCACCGTACGATAACCATCCACCACCGGGCTACACCACCGTACTATCACTCACCACCGTACGATCACCACCACATACCGTACATCACCACCACTGATACGATCACCACCACACCGTACTATCACCACCTCCGGTACTAGCAACACCACAACCGGGATATCACCCCCACCACCGATACTATCACCACCACAACCGGTACATCACAACCACCACCGGTACTTATCACCACCACCGTAACTTATCACCAATCACCACCACCACCGGACTATCACCACCACCACCGTACAAATCACCACACCACTTGTGCTTCATACACCACCGTATATCACCACAACCACCGTAATATCACAACCACCACCGGTACTATCCCACCACCACCGATACTATCCACCAACACACAACGTACTTATCACACCAACCACCACCGTAACTATCACCACCAACCGGTCTACAACCACCACCGGTACTATCGCCAACGCCACCGGTACTATCACCACCACCGCACTATCACCACTACCTTCCCCCGTAATATCACTACCACCCACCGGTACTATCATCACGAACCACCGGACTATCAACGCACCACCGGTACTGTCACCCCCTTCGTACTATCACCACCATCACCGGTACTATCACAACACCACCGGTACTATCACCACCACCGGTACTATCACCACCACCACCGGTACTATCACCACCACCACCGGTACTATCACCACCACCGGTACTATCACCACCACCACCGGTACTATCACCACCACTGCACTATCACCACCACCACGGTACTATCACCACCCCGTACTATCACCACCTCCGTACTAACACCACCACCACCGTATGATCACCACCACCGGTACTATCACCACCCCACCGGTACTATCACCACCACCGGTACTATCACCACCACCGGTACTATCACCACCACCACCGGTACTATCACCACCACCACCGTTGCTATCAACACCACCACCGGTACTATCACCACCACCGGTACTATCACCACCACCACCGTACATCACCACCACCCACCCCGTACTATTCTTCCACCACCACCGTACAATCACCAACACCACCGGTACTATCAACCCACCACCGGGACTATCAATTCACCACCAACCACCGTAATAGCACCACCACAGTACTATTCACCACCACCGGACGACACCACCACCCACAGTACTATCACCACCAACCGGTACTATCACACCACCAACCGTACTATCACCACCAGCATCCGTTGCGATCAACACCACCACCGTACTATCACCACCACGGTAACTAATCACCACCACCACCGTACTATCACCACCAACCCCCGTACTATCACCAGCACCACCGGACTATCACCACCACCACCGTACTATCACCACCGTGCGTACACCACCACGTACTATCACCACCATCGGTACTATCACCACCACAACCGATATTATCCCACCAACCACCGGTAATATCACCACCACCACCGGTACTAAATCACCACCACCGTACTATCACCACCACCGGTACTATCCACCACATACCACTGTGCTACACCACCACCACCGGTACGAGCACCACTACACCGTACGATCACCACCACCACCGTACGATCTCGACCACCGGTAACATCACCAACTACCACCGGGACGCATCACCAACCACCGGTATTATCCACCCCCACCGGTACCACCACCACTTGTGCTACACCCCACCACCACCGGACAATCACCACCCCACCCGTAAACAATCACCACTACCACCCGGTAACCATCACCACCACCGACGATCAACCACCATCGGACTATCACACCCACCAACAACCGGTACTAGCAACACCACGACAACACCACCACCGGTACTACCACCCACAACCGGCACTAATCACCACCACCACCACCGGTACGATCACCACCAACCGGTACTAATCACCCACCACCCCGTCCTATCACCACCACCATTCGGTACTATCAACCACCAACCCGCACTATCACCACCACCACCAGTACTATCACCACCTCCGGTACTACACCACCACGACCATACTAGCAACCACCACAATCGTACTATCACCCACCACCCGTAACTATACCACCACAACGGTTCTATCACCACCACCACCGTCTATCACCACCACCGGTACTATCACCACAACCACCGTACTATAACCACCACCACCGTACTATAACCACCACCACCGGGCTACACCACCGGTACTATCACCACCACAACCTACTATCACCACCACCGATACGACACCACCACCGTACTAATCAACCAAACCCACCACCGTACTATCACAACCACCGGTAACTATCACCACCACCGGGACATCACCACCGTACTATCACCAACACCACAGGTACGATCACCACCCCCACTTGTCTAACACCACCACCGGTACTATCACCACAACCCACCTGTATATCACCCACCACCACCGTACTACACCACCACCACCGATACTAATCACCAACACCACCGGTACTATCACCACTACCTACTATCAACCACCACCACCGGTACTATCAACCACCACACCGGTATATCACCAACATCCACCGTACTATCAACACCACCACCGGACTATCACCACCACCACCGTTACTATACACCACCACCACCCGGACATCACCAAAACCAACAGTACTATCACCACCACCAACCGTACAATCACCCCCACACCAGTACTCTACCCAACCAACCGGTACTATCGCACCGCCACCAGTACTATACTATCCACTACCACCGTACTTCACCACTACCACCGTACTATCACTACCACCCCACCGGTACTATCACGACCACCGGTAACATCAACACCACCACCGGTACTATCCACCACCATCTGTACGATCACCACCACCCGGTACTTCATCACCACCACCACCGGTACTATCACCACCACCGTTACTATCACCACCACCACCGTACTATCACCACCACCACCGTACATCACCACCACCGGTACGATCACCACCACTGCACTAATCACCACCACCAACCGTACTACACCACCCCCCGTACTATCACCACCACCACCTTGCTTATCACCACCACCACCAGTATTATCACCACACCGTACTATCACCACCACCATCATACTATCACCACCACCGGTAACCTATCAACCACCACCGGGTACTATCACCACCACCACCGGTACTATCAACACCACCACCGTTGCATCACACCCCCACCGGTACTATCACCACCACCGGTACTATCACCACCCACCACCATACTGCACCACCCCGGAACTATCGCCCACCACCACCGGTACTATTCCCCACCCACCACCGGTACTATCACCACCACCGTACTATCACCACCACACCACCGTTACATCACACTACCACCAGAGATTAACACCCACCACGGGAACTATCACACCACCACCACCGTACTAGCACCACCACACCGTTACTAATCAAACACCACACCGGAACTATCACCACCATTCTACTATCACCACCACCACCGTACTATCCCACCACCCCGGTAACTATCTTCCAGCACACCTCCGGTACGATCACCACCACCACCGGTACGATCACCACCGGTGCACACCACCACCGGTACTATCACCACCACCACCGGTACTATCACCACCACAACCGATATTATCACCACCACCGTACTAGCACCACCACCACCGGGTACGATCACCCTATCACCACCACCGGTACTATCACCATCATACCACTTTGCAAAAACACCACCACCACCGGTACGATCACCACCAACCGGTACTATCACCACGACCCCACCGGTACTATCACACCCACCACCACCGGTACTATCATGGACCACCGTAACTACACAACACCACCGGTACTATCACCACCAGCCGGTACTATCGCCACCCACCACTGTGCTACACCACACCACAGACTTCGTATCCACCACCACCGTACTATCACCACTACCACCGGTACTATCACCCCCACCCGTACTATCACCACCACCGAACGACCACCACCACGGACTATCAACACCACCGTTCTAACAAACCACCAACCGCTGCTACTACCACCACCACCGGCACTATCACCACCACCAGCGGTACGATCACTCAACCATCCACCGGTACTAACCACCACCACCGGTAACTAGCACCACCACACCGGTACTATCCACCACCACCGGTACTATCACCACCACCGTAATATCACCACCACCACCGGTACATCACCACCACCCGGACTATCACCACCACCAACCGATACTTATCACCACCACCAGTCGGTATGTTGTGTGTGTGTTGTGTGTGTGTTTTTTCTATCACACCACCACCCGTACAATCACCACCACCACGTGGCTATCACCATCCACCCACTCAGTAATAATCACCACCACCACCGTACTATCCACCACCAAACGATACTATCCATCACCACCATCGGGACTATCATCACCACCACCCTACTATCACCACCACCACCGGGCATCACCACCACCACCGGTAACTATCACCACCACCGTACTATCACCACCCACCGGTACTATCACCACGACCACCGTATATCACCACCACCACCGATACTAGCACCACCACCACGATACTATTCCACCACTACCCTCCGGTACTAGCACCACCACCATCGGTATTATCACCACCACCACTTGTGCTACACCACCCACCACCGTACTATCACCACCGAACTATCCCACCACACCTCCGGTAATAGCACCACCACCACCGATACTAGCACCACCACCACTGATACTATCACCACTCCCTCCGGTACTATCACCACCACCATCGGTATTAGCACCCAACCCACTCACTTGTGCTACACACCACCACCACGGGTACTATCAACCACCCCACCGGTACTAGCTCCACCACCACCGGTAACTACATCACCACCACCACCGATACTAATCACCAACCACCGTGCCACCCGGTACTATCAATCACCACCACCACAGGTATAGCACCACCAACCGGTACTATTATAACCCAAACTAAAAAAAAAAAACCCCCCGGGTACTATCACCACCCACCGGGTACTACACCACCGGTAACGATCACCACCACCGGACTACACCACCGATACTATCACCACCACCGGTACTATCACCTTATCACCACTACCACCGGTACTATCACCACCACACCGTACTATCACCACCACGCCGGTACTATCACACTGACACCACCCGTTTACTATCCGACCACCACCCTACTATCACCACCACCGGTGCTATCACCACCACCACAGGTACTATCACCACCACCCACCGGGTACTATTCACCACCAGTACTATTCACCAACTACCACCGGTACTAGCACCACCACCGGGACGTTATCACCACCACCCTGTACTATCACCACCGCCACCGTGCTATCACAACACCACCGGTATTATCACCACCACCGGTACTATCACCACCACCACCGGTACTATCACCACCACAGTGCTATCCTCCACACCACCGGGACCATCACCCACCACCACCGTACTAATCACCACCACCACGTAATATCACCACCACCACCGTACTATAACCACCACCGGTACTATAACCACCACCACCGGTGCTACACCGGTACTATCACCACCACAACCGGTACTATCACCACCACCGATACTATCAACCACCACCACCGGTACCTATCACCCACCACCACCGGTACATAACACAACCACCGGTACTACACCACCACCGGTACTATCACCACCACCGGTACTATCACCACCACCACCGGTACTATCACCACCACCACTTGTGCTACAACACCACCGGTACAGCACCACAACCACCAGGGGGGGGGCTGTAGACACACCACCACCGTGACTATCACCACCACCCCACCGATTACTATCACCAACACCACCGGTACAATCACACTACCGGTAATAATCAACCAAACCTCCACCACCGGTACTAATCACCACCCCCAACAACCGTACTATCACCAACATCACCGTACTATCACCACCACCGTACTATCACCCCACCACCGTACTATCACCACCACAACTGGAACTATCACCACCACCACCGTTCGACAACACCACCGTAACTAGCACCACCACCACCGGTAACGATCACCAAAACCATCGGTACTATCACCACCACCACCGGGACTATCACCACCACCACGCAGTACTACAAAAACCGGTACTAAGCGCCACCGCCACCGTACTATCACCACCACCGTACTATCATCCACTACTACCACCGGTACTATCCAACACCACCAACCGGTAACATCACCACCTTAAGGTACTATCACCACCACCGTACGACACCACCACCACCGTACATCACCATCACCTTGCGAGCACACCTCCACCACCGGTACTATCACCACCACCCACCGGTACGATCACCACCACACCGGAACTAGCACCACCACGGCAACTATCCACCACCCCACCGTACTATCACCATACCACCGGTACTATCACACCACCACCGGTACTATCACCAACACCACCAGTATTATAACCACCCCGTACTATCACCACCACCACCGGTACTAAATCACCACCACCGGACTATTACCACCACGGTACTATCACACCACCACCACCGTCACTATCACCACACCACCGTTGCTAATCAACACCCCACTGTACTATCACCACCACCGGTACTATCACCACCACCACCCGTTACTATCTCCACCCCATACTATCTCCCCACCACCGATACTATCCCACCAACCGGTACTATCACCACCACCGTACTATCATCACCCACCACCACCGGTACATCACCACCACCACCGTATTATCACCACCACGGTACTATCACCACCACCACCGGTACGATCACCCCAGCAACGTTACTATCAACACACCGGTACATCACCACCACCGGTTACTTTCAACACCACCGGTACTATCACCACCACCACCGGTACTATCACCACCACCACCAGTATTATCACCACCACGGGTACTATCACCACCACCACCGGTACTATCACCACCAGCACCGTTACTATCAACACCACCACCGGTACTATCACCACCACCGGTACTATCACCACCACCACCGGTACTATCACCACCACCCCGGTACTATCACCAGCACCACCGGTACTATCACCACCACCACCGGTACTATCACCACCGGTGCTACACCACCACCGGTACTATCACCACCACCACCGGTACTATCACCACCACAACCGATATTATCACCACCACCACCGGTACTATCACCACCACCACCGGTACTATCACCACCACCGGTACTATCACCACCACCGGTACTATCACCACCACCACTTGTGTCACCACCAACCACCGTACTATCAACCAACCACTGGGACTATCATCACCACACCGACCGGTACTGTCCACCACCACCCCACCGGTAATATCACGACCCCGGTAACTATCACCAACACCACCGGTACTATCACCACCACCGGTACTATCACCACCACCGGTACTATCACCACCACCACTTGTGCTACACCACCACCACCGGTACTATCACCACCACCGGTACTATCACCACTACCACCGGTACTATCACCACCACCGGAACTACCACCACCATCGGTACTATCAACAATACCGGTACTATCACCACCACCGCTACTACCACCACCACCGGCACTATCACAACCACCAGCGGTACTATCACCACCTCCACCGGTACTACCACCACCACCGGTACTATCACCACCACCACCGGTACATCACCACACCGGTACTATCACCACCGAAATATCAACCACCACACCGGTACTATCACCACCACCGGACGATCACCACCACCCACACCCGATACTAGCACCACCACCATCGTACTAGCACCACCACCCCTAATATCCAGCCACCGACCACCGTGCTATCACCCACGACCAACCGGTAATATCACACCACCACCAAAACTATCAACCACCACCAACCGAGACTATCACCACGACCCTCCACCGTACTATCACCACCACCATCGATATTAGCACGCACCACCATTGGTGCTACACCAACCACCACCGGTCTAATCACACCACCACCACCGGATACTATCCACCACTACCGCCGGTATCTAGCAACCAACTCCATCGGTATTATCACCACCACCACCGGTACTATCACCACCACCACCGGTATACTATCAACCACCACCACCGGTACGATCATCCCACCACCACCGATACTATCACCACCACCGCCACCGGTACTATCACCACCACCACAGTAGTATCACCACCACCGGGTACGAATCACCAAAACACCGGTACTATCACCACCCACCGGTACTACACACCGGTAACTATCACCACCACTCCAAAACCGGTACTAATCACCACCACCATCGGACAATCACTACCACCGATACTAGCACCACCACCGGAACTATCACCACTACCACCGGTACTATAACCACCAACACCGGTACTAATCACCACCACCCGTACTATCAGCACCACCACCGTACTATCACGTGACCAACCACCCGTACTATCACCACCCACCGTGCTATCACCAC
Organism: Cherax quadricarinatus; assembly: GCF_026875155.1. NCBI lineage: Eukaryota > Metazoa > Arthropoda > Malacostraca > Decapoda > Parastacidae > Cherax > Cherax quadricarinatus. Next base: position 30,785,709 of record NC_069451.1, on the reverse strand, counting down.
ACCAGTGGGGGGGGGGGGGGTGGGGGGGGGGGGGGGGGGGGGGGGGGGGGGGGGGGGGGGGGGGGGGGGGGGGGGGGGGGGGGGGATAATCAGTACTAACACCACCACCACACAACGGTACTATCACCGCCAGTACTATCACCACTACCAACCGTACTATCACCACCACCGGTACTATCACGCACCACATGTTACTATCACCACCAGCCACCGGTCTATCTCCAACACCAACCGGTATTGAACAACCCCCCGGACTATCACCACCACCACCGGTACTAGCACCACCACCGGTGGATACTCCACCACCACCGGGACTACATCCCACCACCAACCGGGACTATCACCACCCCACCGGTACTAATCACCACCCCACACCAGTACTAATCACCACCACCGGGTACTATCCACCAAAACCCACCGGTACTATCCACACCAAAACCACCGGATACTATCACCATCACCACCGTACTACACCGTACGATCACCACCACCGGTACTACACCACTACCATCGGTAAGACACTACCACCGTACTATCACCACCACGTACGATCACACTACCACCCGGTACTAATCACCACCACCACCGTACATCACCATCACCACCGGGACTATCACGGCTACTGGGACTATCCCCACCACCCCCACCGGTACTATCACCACCACCACCGGGACTATCACCACCCACTACCGTACTATACAACACCACCACCCACACGATACTATCACTACCACCACCGGTACTATCACCACCACCGGTACGACACCACCACCACCAGTAACGAACACCACACCACCGGTGCTCACCATACCACGACAGGTACTATCACTACCACCCACCGGTACTAATCACCACCTCCACCGGTAACTAATCACCACCAACCGGTGCGAATCACACCACCTCCGGTGCTATCACCACACACCTCCGTACTACACATCACCACCGGTACTATCCACCACCACCGGTACTATCACCACCACCCACCCGTACTATCAATACCACCCGTGCTATCACCACCACCAACAGGGACGATCACCCACCAACACCGTACGATCACCCCACCGGTACTATCCACTACCACCCCGGTAACTATCACCACCACCACCGTACTATCACCACCACCCACCGTACTAGCTACACCACCACCACCGGTATCTATCCCCACCCCACCGGTACCTAGCACCACCACCACCACCACCGTACGATCACAACCACCAACCGGTACTATCACCACCAACGTACGATCACACCACCACCACCGGTACTACACCACCACCCAACCGGTACTATCACCACTTCCACCGGTACTATCACCACCCCACCGTACTATCACCACCACCGTAATATCACCACCACCACCGGTACAATCACCACCGCCCAACAGGTACTATCACCAGCACATCGGTACTATCAAACCACCACCACCGTACATCACCACACACCACCGGTACGATCACCACCACACCGGAACTTATCCACCACCACCGGTACTATCACCTCCACCACCGGTAACTATCCACCACCACCGTACTATCACCACCACCACCGTACTTCACCACCACCGTTCTACACCACACCGGTACTATCACCACCACGTTTGTCGCTCATTACACAGAATGAACACTAAAACAGACCTTCTCTATCCAGCCTCCAATAACAATATTTTTCTTATTTCTATGTTACCCAAGTTATAGTTTTTATGTTACCCAAGTTATAGTTTTTATGTTACCAAGTTATAGTTTTTATGTTACCCAAGTTATAGTTTTTATGTTACCCAAGTTATAGTTTTTATGTTACCCAAGTTATAGTTTTTATGTTACCCAAGTTATAGTTTTTATGTTACCCAAGTTATAGTTTTTATGTTACACAAGTTATAGTTTTTATGTTACCCAAGTTATAGTTTTTATGTTACCCAAGTTATAGTTTTTATGTTACACAAGTTATAGTTTTTATGTTACCCAAGTTATAGTTTTTATGTTACACAAGTTATAGTTTTTATGTTACCCAAGTTTAGTTTTTTTTGTTACCCAAGT
>NC_069451.1:30761621-30783176 GCF_026875155.1 Cherax quadricarinatus | reverse complement strand
TGTTGGTACTGGGGGGGGGGATTTTTTTTCCGGCATAGTATCTGTATCTGTTGGTTTGGAGTGGAGGCCATCGACTGTGGTTCCACTCCCGGAATGACTGGATTTGGTGTACAATTTCCGCCATTTCCTGCATTTTTTGTCCTTCCTGGCACTAAAAAATCTCTCCCTCTTGAGTGGCTGTGGCTACCCCGGTTTTCCCATGGCCTGGATGTTTTGTATCTAGTATGTGCACAGGCTTGGTTTCCATTTGCCTTGGGTTTCTGTGACTGTATTCCCTGTTGGTGCATGTTTACCTGTCTTATTCCTATCCTCACTAGCACCAACAATGGAGCTCTCACCAGTTGTTTTTGGTAATATATCCTCATTATTGCTAGTGGAGTCCTCTTGTTTGCTATTTCCTGTGGTATTACTAGTTTGCAATATTGGTTTTATCTTGTCCTTGACTACACTTATTTCCCCACTACAGCTCCTGTCTCCCATGAAGTCATTTATATGCATTCCCTCCTGCATATATTTCCTGACTACCTGGACAAAATCTCCAACTTCACCATTACTGTCTCCCAGGACAGCACCTCCATCCTCACCATTACTGTCTCCCAGGACAGCACCTCCAGCTTCACCATTACTGTCTCCCAGGACAGCACTATCAGCCCCACATTTACTGACTAACAGGACATCACCTCCAGCCTTACAGTTTCTGACTACATGGCCAGCATCAAGGGCGATACCATCCAGCCCAGACTTTTTATTTTCCCATCTGTTGTAGAAAGCTTCCAGGTTGTCTATGAAAGCAGCTTTGATGTTATCCTCTTTTAATACCAATGTGATTTTAGTCCACAGATTGATCTCATTTGGGCATACCCAAAAACACTTCCCTGATTTAATACTGCTTGTAGCTAGTTCTTGGATATCTGCACAAGGGGCGTGGCACCAATTTCCACAAAAATGACAATTTATCCATGTGGAAGCCCGTTTGCTTGATTGACTGTAGACTACACAGAGCTTCATAATGATTTGAATGGTTGATTTACTGTAATTCTACTAGTAACCTCTTGAATACTCTATTAATAACCTCCTTAAAATGAAGCTCTAGCTATTTGTATTTGTATTTCTAACTGTACTTGTATATTAGGACAGCTTACCAGTGTACTTTCCTGTTTTATATTTATTGTTTGTGTTTGATAAGGGCGCCTACAACCCCATCCATTTACAGTCTGCTTTATTGTCCAACGAATCCGTTTGAAACCGGTCAAGGTTTCAGACCAGTCAAGGGTTCGGAACCAGTCAGATCTGATCAGTGGGTCACTTATAGAGGAGCTTTTATAAGAACTGACTGTATACAGAGAAGCTTTACAAGAACTGACTGTATACAGAGAAGCTTTACAAGACCTGACTGTATACAGAGGAGCTTTATAAGAACTGACTGTATACAGAGGAGCTTTATAAGAACTGACTGTATGCAGAGGAACTTTATAAGAACTGACTGTATGTAGAGAAACTTTAGGAGAGAATGTATACAGAGAAACTTTATAAACTTACTGTATATAGAGGAGATTTACAAGAGGTGACTGTATATAGAGGAGCTAAATAAAAGAACTGACTGTATATAGATGAGCTTTATAAGAGAGCTTACTGTATGTATAATGAGTTTTGAGAGTTATCCTGCTCCCACTGTTCAGTTGTGGGTTAAATTTACCTGATGGTAGACAAAACATTGAGTGGTTCTTGAATTTTAGTGTGTTGCCACTCACACACTCACTCACCCGTCTGATTGGCGAGGGTTCTGTGCCGTCGACGAGGCCCTTCAGTGTCTTGTCAGCCTTGAAAGTGACGGTCTGGGGCGGCCCTGATGGACGCTCCACCAAGCTGTGCTTTGGGGACGTTGACGCAGATGAACACCGCAGCGACGACGTCCTGAGGAGAGGGCAATCTGACTGATGACTGTGAGTTGACAATTGCCCTCACCGAGTAATGGGCGATTTGAAAATGTTACATGTGAATGTTCGTGAATTTTTGAAATGAGCTGGCACTTGCTAATCATAATATCCCAAATTTATTATTATAATTATTACTGTAATGCACTGACCGTCTCTCACTGAGGTGGGGAGCCCCAGAGAAAAAGAGGAAACACACAAACCATTGTTCATTCAATCAATATCTTGCCAGAAGCACCAGCAGAGGTAGGAGGGAGTGTAGAATGGGGAGAGAGCCTTCTGCACCTCATTCACTTGTCTCGTCAAGATGCTTAATAAACACCTCATAAACGGAACATAAAAAAATAAATGTTCTCCTACTGCTCCATTTTTTTTCTTTTTTTTTTAGGAAACAAACTACAGCTGTTGTAGTTTTTGTTGACTATAAACTACAGTAGCTGCTAGACTAAGACCTGAACTGGCAGCCATTCAAAGCAACTTTAAGCTTTATTTTACACCATTTTAGGCCAGAGTGGTTGATCAGTTGATAAAGCCACAGTGTGGGTAAAGCTGTGTAGAATAAAGCTTCTTCCTAGCTCACAGCATCTGTCTGACAATGCTGAGACGTTACGACCCCACAGCCTCACAATGGAAAATGATCACCACCATGGAATATGATGTCAACAATTTTATTTTTTTTAATTAGGGGAAGAGCTAAACTCACAGGGGTCACATAGCACCTGGGGGGTGTAGGAGGCACTGAGAGTTGGGGAGAAGAGGAATATGTTTTTGGCATCGAGAGTCCCTGACTGGCATGAAGGCACCTCCATGACGGCACTTTTAACCCTTAAACTGTCCAAACGTAGATCTACGTTGACGTGCGTAGCGCTCCAACCTTGATTTTCTCCATTTGAAAGCACGTAAAATCGGACATAGATCTATGTTCGGAGCACTACGCACGTCAGCGTACAGCTACATTTGGACAGTTTAAGGGTTAAGTCCCTTATTTTCAATATTTATTGAAATATAAGTACAAATTGTGTGTAGAGAAGTATATTAGTCATAAAGCAGAGTATAGGTGTTCTCAACTTATGATCCAACAAACCCAAAGTAAGTAGTATATATTGTAAGATATCTACTTTCCATGTTCACCTATCAATAAAATAGGTACCTGGGTGTTAGAGGACTGGTGTGGGTCGCATCCCAGGACAAAACTGACATAATTTGTGGGATATGCTCTGCATAACAAGGGGCTTTTTATACAGTAGTACATATGTCATTGATGTCAGTTATGGTCTGTATAACTTGTACATGTACTTGTAGAAATAAACATTATTATTATTATTATTATTATTATATTTTAAATAAATAAACAAATAATTAATGTAACTAAATACCAGCTTCGGGTAATTATCTTAAGTTTCATCTTCAAAGTAATTGATTTTGTAACATCATAAAGTTGAAATATTCTAAGTTGAGAAGCACCAGTACTTATAAGTACAAATTTTATGTAGAGTATTTTATTATTTATATACCAGAGTAGTACTTCAATTTTTTTTATTTTGGTATTTTATAATGTTATTCTGACTTGAAAAATGCTGAGATAATTCCTGCTGTTAGCTATTATTATTACAATCAAGACTAAGTGCTAAACCCAGCAGGGTCTCCTGCTATTAGTGTGTTACATGCAGGCTTCACTCTATACAGTTTGTGGTCAATGTATGTGACTGACACAGTTTAGAAAACATTCTCATGATTCTTTGCATGAGTGAGTGTGTGTGAATGAGTAAGTGTATGAGTGAGTGTGTGGGGGTATGTGAGAAAGTACACTCACCTAATTGTGGTTGTGGGGATCGAATCATAGCTCCTGGCCCTGCCTCTTCAATGGTCGTTACTAGATCACTCTCCTTGCTCCATGAGAGTTATCATATCTCTTCTTAAGGCTATGTATGGTACCACTACATCATTCTCCAAACTGTTCCACTTCCTGACAACTCTATGATTGAAGAAATAGTTCCTAACATCTGTGGCTCATTTGAGTCTTCACCTTCCAATTGTGACCCCTTGTTGGTATGTCCCATCTCTGAAACATCCTGTGTCAATTCCTCACAGAATTGTATATGTCATTATCACGTCTTCCCTATTCCTCCTGTCCTCCAGTGTCGTCAAGTTGATTTCCTTTAACCTTTCTTTGTAGGACATTACCCTTAGCTCTGGAACTAGCTTTGTTGCAAACCTTTGTTGTGCTAGTTGTCCTTTATAAGCTTGTTCCATTTTAGGTGCTCCACTACTCTCCTTTACATACTACACATGTCAGTGACACTAGTTTGTAGTTTAGTGCCCCATTTCTGTCTCCTTTCTTAATATAAATGAGGACTACATTTGCCGTCTTGCATACCTCAGGAAATAGCCGAGTTTCAATGGATGCATTGAAAATTGATGTTAGTGGCACACGCAGCATCTCTGCTCCCTCTCTAAAGACCAAAGGAGAGATGTCTGGTCCCACTGCCTTTGAGGTATCAAGGTCACTTTGCAGCTTCTTCACCTTCTCCTTGGTTATGTGCATTTCATCCAACACTTCTTGGTATATCCCTTGTGTTCATGTGTGTGTGTGTGTGTGTGTGTGTGTGTGTGTGTGTGTGTGTGTGTGTACTCACCTATTTGTGGTTGCAGGGGTCGATTCACAGCTCCTGGCCCCACCTCTTCACTGATTGCTACTAGGTCCTCTCTCTTCCTGCTCCATGAGCTTTATCAAACCTCGTCTTAAAACTATAAATGATTCCTGCCTCTGCTATGTCATTTTCTAGGCTATTCTACTTCCTGATAACTCTATTACTGAAGAAATACTTCCTAACATCCCTTTGACTCATACGAGTCTTCAACTTCCAATTGTGACTCCTTGTTTCTGTGTACCATCTCTGGAGCATCCTGTCTTTGTCCACCTTGTCAATTCCTCGCAGTATTTTATATGTTATCATGTCTCCCCTGACCCTCCTGTCCTCCAGTGTCGTGAGGCTGATTTCTCTTAACCTTTCTTTGTAGGACAATCCCCTTAGCTCTGGGACTAGTCTAGTTGCAAACCTTTGCACTTTCTCTAATTTCATGATGTGCTTGACCAAGTGTGGATTCCAAACTGGTGCTGCATACTCCAGTATGGGCCTGACATAAATGGTGTATAGAGTCTTGAACGATTACCTACTGAGGTATCAGAATGCTATTCTTAGGTTTGCCAGATTGATCTGATTGATTTGTGCCTCAGGAGATGTGCTCGATATTATACTCACCCCAAGATCTTTTTCCTTGATTGAGTTTTGCAGTCTTTGGCCACCTAAACTATACTCTCTCTGCGGTCTTCTTTGTCCTTCCCCGATGTTCATGACTTTGCATTTGGCAGGGTTAAATTCAAGAAGCCAGTTGCTGGACCAGGTTTGTAGCCTGTCCAGGTATCTTTGTAGTCCTGCCTGATCCTTAACCGATTTAATTCTCCTTATAAACTTCACACCATCTGCAAGCAGGGACACTTCTGAGTCTATTCATTCTGTTATGCCATTCACATATACTAAAAACAACACAGGTCCTAGGACTGACCCCTGTGGAACCTCGCTCATCACAGGCGCCCACTCTGACACCTCGTCACATACCATGACTCATTGTTGTTTCCTTGTCAGATATTCTCTGATCCATTGCAGTGCCTTTCCTGTTATGCATGCCTTATCCTCTAGCTTTTGCATTAACCTCTTGTGAGGAATTGTGTCAAAGGCCTTCTTGCAGCCCAAGAAAATGCAGTCTATCCACCTCTCTCTCCCTCTCTTCTTACTTCTGTTACCTTGTTATAAAACTCCAGTAGCTTTGTGACACAGGATTCTCCTTCCCTGAAACCATGCCAATTGTCATTTATAAGCTTGTGTCTTTCTAGATGCTCCACCGCTCTCGTGTCTGTCTCCTTAAAAATTGGGACTACATTTGCCATCTTCCATTCCTCAGGTAGTTGCCCAGTTTCAATGGATGTGTTGAAGATTTTTGTTAGTGGCACACACAGCATCTCTGCTCCCTCTCTAAGGACCCATGAAGAGATATCTGGTCCCACCTCCTTTGTGTATTGTGTGTTGTGTGTATTTCATCCAGCACTTGTTGGTGTACCTCCCTTGGGTACAAACCTTTCCTCAGCTTCCTTGCACATTGCTGTTACATATTCCATCATCTCGTTTACTGGCTTCCCTGCCAGTTCTCTGTCCCACTGAACCCTGTTCAGGAAGTTCCTCATTCCCGCATAGTCCCCTTTCTTGTAGTTTGGCTTCATTCGCCGGGCCCTTCCTGCTTTCCCCTCCACTTGTAACTCTACTGTGTATTCGAAGCTTAAAACCACATGATCACTGGCCCCAAGGGGTCTTTCAAATGTGATGTCCTCAATATCTGTAATACTCAAGGTGAAAACCAGGTCCAGTCTTGCTGGTTCATCCTCTCCTCTCTCTCTGGTAGTGTCCCTTATGTGTTGGTACATGAAGTTTTCCAGTACCACCTCCATCATCTTAGCCCTCCATGTATCTTGGCCCCCATGTAGCTCCAAGTTCTTCCAATCGATTTCCTTGTGGTTAAAGTCACCCATGATCAGTAGCTTTGCCCTGCACGCATGAACCCTTCTGGCCACTGCAGCCAGTGTGTCAACCATCGCTCTATTGCTCTCATCATACTCTTGCCTTGACCTCCTGCTGTTCTGTGGTGGGTTATACATCACTGCAATTACCACCTTGGGACCTCCAGACTGAAGTGTTCCTCCTATGTAATCTCATGCTTCTCCACTGTCTCCTCTCTCCAGCTCATCAGCAGTGCCACTCCTCCACCCCCCATTCCCTCTGTCTTTCCTCAGGATCTGATATCCCGTTGGAAAAATGGCATCTGTTATCATACCTGTGAGCTTGGTTTCTGTGAGAGCTATGATGTCCGGTGATGCCTCTTTGACTCTTTCGTGCCACTCCTCCCACTTGTTCATTATTCCATCAGAGTCTGTGTACCATACCTTCAGTCTCCTCTCCAACACTGTTTTGGGGGGTCTGTGAGGGTGGGGGGCCTGGTAATGTACTGTGGGATTTTACAGCTGAGTGTTGGGTGGGAGCTGTGAGTATGGATTGTAGTTTGTTGGGATGGTGTGATAGGTTGTGGGGTTCTGGAGATGGTTCTGTGAGCACTTGCTCTTGGTTCTCTGCCCTGCTCTGGTTGACCTCTGTTGATTCTGTCCTTGTCTCTCTTCCTAACTCCTTTCTCTTTTGTGTCCTCTCCCTCAGCTGCTGTCATTCTGTTTGTGTTCTGTCTCTGTCTAGGAACACACTCTTGTATTCTGCCAAGTACTTCAACTGTGGTTTCTCTTGGAGGATCCTGTCCCGCACTGTTTCTGTCCTAAAAATCAGCTTGATCAGTCATTTTCTCCCCTTCAAGTACCCCCCTATTCTCTGAAAATTTACAATCTCGTCCATGTCCTCTTCACCTATTTCTGTCACGATACTCTCAATCTTCTTTCTTTCTGCCTGATGTCTTTCAGTGTGTGTCCTTCCCTCGCTCTCCTGAAGCCCATGAATAAACACTGACCTTGCCCTTTCCTCCTCCCATTGCCTTTCCCCTCTGTGACTCTGGTTCCTGTCTGTACATGGCCATTTTCTCCCCTTTTTTTCCCAGTAGCTCTTGGTAGCATGGTCGTGCCTCTGCATTTGACCTATCACCCTCTCCATCTGCACCCAGCTGTTCTCCCCTTTCATTCCTTGGCCCTGCTTGGCAGGCTGATATGACCCTAGCATAATTTATATCTCCTTCCTCCCTGTTCAGCCTCCCAGCTTCATATGCTGTGTCTTCTCTGGTCAATACCGCTGTAACTCGCTTCAGCCTGTTTACCTCATCTTCAAGGACCCTTATCCTGGCTACTGCAGTTTCGACTTGTGACTCCCAATTCTTCTTCTACTCCTCCAACCTCTTTTCCAATTTCACAGAAAGCTCTGTCTCCATTTTTGCAGCAAGCTCTTCTAGTTTTCTCTCCCACTCTTGTTCTATCTTTTTGCACTGCTCATCCACCCACTCCTCCCAACCAGAGCCATTCTCCTCTGATCCCTGGTTCCTTTGAGTCCCCACCATTTTTTTTTTGTGTGTGTACTCACCTATTTGTGGTTGCAGGGGTCGAGTGTTAGCTCCTGGCCATGCCTCTTCACTGCTTGCTACTGGGTCCTCTCTCTCCCTGCTCCAAGAGCTTTATCAAACCTCGTCTTAAAACTATGTATGGTTCGCGCCTCCACAACGTCACTTTCTAGGCTATTCCACTGCCTGACAACTCTATGACTGAAGAAATACTTCCTTACATCCCTTTGACTCATCTGAGTCTTCAACTTCCAATTGTGACCTCTTGTTTCTGTGTCCCCTCCCTGAAACATCCTGTCTTTGTCCACCTTGTCTATTTTGTGTAGTATTTTATATGTCATTATCATGTCTCCCCTGACCCTCCTGTCCTCCAGTGTCGTCAGGCATGTCATCTTGTATGTCGTGTGTGCGTGTGTGCGTGTGTGTGCGTGTGTGTGTGTGTGTGTGTGTGTGTGTGTGTGTGTGTGTGTGTGTACTCACCTATTTGTGGTTGCAGGGGTCAAGTCCTAGCTCCTGGCCCCACCTCTTCACCGGTTGCTACTGGGTCCTCTCTCTCCCCCCGCTCCATGAGTATGTACTCACCTAGCTGTACTCACCTAGCTGAGGTTGCAGGGGTCGAGTCCAAGCTCCTGGCCCCGATCGCTACTAGGTCACTCTCCCTGAACCGTGAGCTTTATCATACCTCTGCTTAAAGCTATGTATGGATCCTGCCTCCACTACATCGCTTCCCAAACTATTCCACTTCCTGACTACTCTGTGGCTGAAGAAATACTTCCTAACATCCCTGTGATTCATCTGTGTCTTCAACTTCCAACTGTGTCTCCTTGTTGCTGTGTCCCATCTCTGGAACATCCTGTCTTTGTCTACCTTGTCAATTCCTCTCAGTATTTTGTATGTCGTTATCATGTCCCCCTATCTCTCCTGTCCTCCAGTGTCGTCAGGTTGATTTCCCTTAACCTCTCCTCATAGGACATACCTTTTAGCTCTGGGACTAGTCTTGTTGCAAACCTTTGCACTTTCTCTAGTTTCTTTACGTGCTTGGCTAGGTGTGGGTTCCAAACTGGTGCCGCATACTCCAATATGGGCATAACGTACATAGTGTACAGGGTCCTGAATGATTCCTTATTAAGATGTCAGAATGCTGTTCTGAGGTTAGCTAGGTGCCCATATGCTGCAGCAGTTATTTGGTTGATGTGCGCTTCAGGAGATGTGCCTGGTGTTATACTCACCCCAAGATCTTTTTCCTTGAGTGAGGTTTGTAGTCTCTGGCCCCCTAGACTGTACTCCGTCTGCGGTCTTCTTTGCCCTTCCCCAATCTTCATGACTTTGTACTTGGTGGGGTTGAACTCCAGTAGCCAATTGCTGGACCAGGTCTGCAGCCTGTCCAGATCCCTTTGTAGTTCTGCCTGGTCTTCGATCGAATGAATTTTTCTCATCAACTTCACGTCATCTGCAAACAGGGACACTTCGGATTCTATTCCTTCCGTCATGTCGTTCACAAATACCAGAAACAGCACTGGTCCTAGGACTGACCCCTTTGGGACCCCGCTGGTCACAGGTGCCCACTCTGACACCTCGCCACGTACCATGACTCACTGCTGTCTTCCTAACAAGTATTCCCTGATCCATTGTAGTGCCTTCCCTGTTATCCCTGCTTGGTAATCCAGTTTTTGCACCAATCTCTTGTGTGGAACTGTGTCAAACGCCTTCTTGCAGTCCAAGAAAATGCAATCCACCCACCCCTCTCTCTCTTGTCTTACTGCTGTCACCATGTCATAGAACTCCAGTAGGTTTGTGACACAAGATTTCCCATCCCTGAAACCATGTTGGCTGCTGTTGATGAGATCATTCCTTTCTAGGTGTTCCACCACTCTTCTCCTGATAATCTTCTCCATGACTTTGCATACTATGCATGTTAGTGACACTGGTCTGTAGTTTAGTGCTTCATGTCTGTCTCCTTTTTTAAAGATTGGGACTACATTTGCTGTCTTCCATGCCTCAGGTAATCTTCCTGTTTCGATAGATGTATTGAATATTGTTGTTAGGGGTACACATAGTGCCTCTGCTCCCTCTCTCAGGACTCATGGAGAGATGTTATCTGGTCCCACTGCCTTTGAGGTATATAGCTCACTCAGAAGCCTCTTCACTTCTTCCTCAGTTGTGTGTACTGTGTCCAGCACTTGGTGGTGTGCCCCACCTCTCCGTCTTTCTGGAGCCCCTTCTGTCTCCTCTGTGAACACTTCTTTAAATCTCTTGTTGAGTTCCTCACATACTTCACGGCCATTTCTTGTTGTCTCTCCTCCTTCCTTCCTTAGCCTGATTACCTGGTCCTTGACTGTTGTTTTCCTCCTGATGTGGCTGTATAACAGCTTCGGGTCAGATTTGGCTTTCGCTGCTATGTCATTTTCATATTGTCATTGGGCCTCCCTTCTTATCTGTACATATTCATTTCTAGCTCTACGACTGCTCTCCTTATTCTCCTGGGTCCTTTGCCTTCTATATTTCTTCTATTCCCAAGCACACTGGTTTTTGCTCCCTGCACCTTTGGGTGAACCATGGCTCATCTGGCTTTTTCATTAATCCTGTTACCCTTGGGTACAAACCTCTCTTCAGCCTCCTTGCACACTGTTGCTACTATTCCATCATCTCATTAACGGGCTTCCTGCCAGTTCTCTGTCCCACTGAACCCCATTCAGGAAGTTCCTCATTTGTGTAGTCCCCTTTCTGTAGTTTGGCTTCATTCTCCTGGCCTTCCAGCTTCCCCCTCCACTTGTAGCTTACTGTGTATTCGAAGCTTAAAACCACATGATCACTGGCCCCAAGCGGTCTTTCATATTGATTCCTCAATATCTGCACTACTCAAGGTGAATAGTAGTCCATCTTTGCTGGTTAATCCTCTCCTTCTCTCTCTTGTAGTTCCCTTACATGTTACATGAAGTTTTCCAGTACCACCTCCATCATCTTAGCCCTCCAAGTATCTTGGTCCCCATGTGGCTCCAAGTTCTCCCAATCAATCTCCTTGTGTGTGCGTCATGTGTGTGTGTGTGTGTGTGTGTGTGTGTGTGTTGTGTGTGTGTGTTGTGTGTGTGTTGTGTGTATCTGTGTGGTATGTTGTGTGGTATGTGTGTAGTATGTATGTATGTGTGTATGATGTGTGTATGTTGTGTGTGTGTGTATGTGTGTGTGTGTATGTGTGTGTGTGATGTGTGTGTGTATGTGTGTTGTGTGTGTGTGTGTGGTGTGTGTGTGTGTGTGTGTGTGTGTGTGTGTGTGTGTGTGTGTGTGTGTGTGTATGTGTGTGTGTATGTGTGTGTGTGTATGTGTGTGTGTATGTGTGTGTGTGTATGTGTGTGTGTATGTGTGTGTGTATGTGTGTGTGTGTATGTGTGTGTGTGTGTGTGTGTGTGTGTGTGTGTGTGTGTGTGTGTGTGTGTGTGTGTGTGTGTGTGTGTGTGTGTGTGTGTGTGTGTGTGTTTGTGTACTCACCTAGTTGAGGTTGCAGGGTTTGAGTCCAAGCTCCTGGCCCTGCCTCTTCACTGGTCGCTACTAGGTCACTCTCCCTGAACCATGAGCTTTATCGTACCTCTGCTTAAAGCTATGTATGGATCCTGACTCCACTACACCGCTTCCCAAACTATTCCACTTCCTGACTACTCTGTGGCTGAAGAAATACTTCCTAACATCCCTGTGATTCATCTGTGTCTTCAACTTCCAACTGTGTCCCCTTGTTACTGTGTCCAGTCTCTGGAACATCCTGTCTTTGTCCACCTTGTCAATTCCTCTCAGTATTTTGTAAGTCGTTATCATGTCCCCCCTATCTCTCCTGTCCTCCAGTGTCGTCAGGTTGATTTCCCTTAACCTCTCCTCATAGGACATACCTCTTAGCTCTGGGACTAGTCTTGTTGCAAACCTTTGCACTTTCTCTAGTTTCTTTACATGCTTGGCTAGGTGTGGGTTCCAAACTGGTGCCGCATACTCCAATATGGGCCTAACATACACGGTGTACAGGGTCCTGAACGATTCCTTATTAAGATGTCTTATTAAGATGGCTATGTCATTTTCATATTGTCATTGGGCCTCCCTTCTTATCTGTGCATATTCATTTCTAGCTCTACGACTGCTCTCCTTATTCTCCTGGGTCCTTTGCCTTCTATATTTCTTCTATTCCCTAGCACACTTGGTTTTTGCCTCCCTGCACCTTTGGGTGAACCATGGGCTCATCCTGGCTTTTTCATTAATCCTGTTACCCTTGGGTACAAACCTCTCTTCAGCCTCCTTGCACATTGTTGCTACATATTCCATCATCTCATTAACTGGCTTCCCTGCCAGTTCTCTGTCCCACTGAACCCTGTTCAGGAAGTTCCTCATTCCTGTGTAGTCCCCTTTCTTGTAGTTTGGCTTCATTCGTCCTGGCCTTCCAGCTTCCCCCTCCACTTGTAGCTCTACTGTGTATTCGAAGCTTAAAACCACATGATCACTGGCCCCAAGGGGTCTTTCATATGTGATGTCCTCAATATCTGCACTACTCAAGGTGAATAGTAGGTCCAGTCTTGCTGGTTAATCCTCTCCTCTCTCTCTTGTAGTGTCCCTTACGTGTTAGTACATGAAGTTTTCCAGTACCACCTCCATCATCTTAGCCCTCCATGTATCTTGGTCCCCATGTGGCTCCAAGTTCTCCCAATCGATCTCCTTGTGTGTGCATGCATGTGTGTGTGTGTGTGTGTGTGTGTGTGTGTGTGTGTGTGTGTGTGTGTGTGTGTGTGTGTGTGTGTGTGTGTGTGTGTGTGTGTGTGTGTATGTGTGTGTGTATGTGTGTGTATGTGTGTGTATGTGTGTGTATGTGTCTGTGTGTGTATGTGTGTGTGTGTATGTGTGGTGTGTGTGTGGTGTGTGTGTGTGTGTATGTGTGTGTGTGTGTGTATGTGTGTGTGTGTGTATGTGTGTGTGTGTGTATGTGTGTGTGGTGTGTATGTGTGTGTGGGTCTATGTGTGTGTGGGTCTGTGTGTGTGTGGGTCTATGCGTGGGTGTGAATGTGTGGGTGTGAATATGTGCATGTGGAACAATATGAGTGGGTTTATTGAATATATGAAAAGTAGTGAGTAGGAGTGTACTCACCTCACTTAGTTGTACTTACCTAGTTGTGGTTGCAGGGTTCGAGTCACAGCTCCTAGAGCGTGTGAATGTGGTGCAGTTTGTGTGTTACACGTTGTCTGCTGTGCTCATCTGACCTGCTCTTACCCACAACCCCCTACTAGTTTATGCCTTCTATGTTTATCCTTCTTCCAAGTCTAAAATACACCTGTCTGCCTACCCTGGCTCTGTTTTAAATTACCAATTACTATTCGTGATTTAGTGCTTATTATCCTATTCTTTTGTCATACAGAGAGGGTGGACTGTTCATAAATCAGCTGGTATTACATGGAAACCAACATCTGACTCCCCGAACACCACACATAGGTGAAATACTTGCGATGCAGCCTGCAGATTGTCCAGCTTGTTGTGATGTTCTGGCATATCTCCACCTCCTTTTTTCTCTATATATAATCCTATTTACTGTGCTTCTTTCGCTGGTCATACACAGAGTCACTTTATCTTTCTTGAGTGGCACACATGGCAACAACGCCTGTGCCACACTAGGCCTGCCATCTCTGACTTTCACTGCCAGTATCACTCTCGAGTTCACTTATAAAATTGAGGCTCTCCCCATTTATGTGGCTCAGGGCAACTCGTAAACCATTTCAAGGGTTGTTCACTACCCTGACACAATTAATGATTCCTGCAGTAACCTTGGGTAGCCCTCAAACACACTTATATCCACAGAGCATTAAAGTTGTGACTCGTGCACACGGTATCCCTGTGTGTGAGTTAGTGAGTTAGTGAGTGTATGAGTATCTTCACTATTGCCACCATCATCATCATCTCTTCCATCATGTACTCACATTACCTTGACAACGACACATTATTGGCCTTGTAAGGAGAGAACGATGTCGCCAGCGACACTGCGGTGGACTCTGAGTCGGGTGGCGGCGGCAGTGGCACCACCTTGTGCGACACCATCGGCGATGACTGGAGGTATACAACATCCACCTCGGTGCTGGCCAGCTCACCGGAGTCAGAATCCAGCGATTCCCCTGCAAACATCAACACTCGTAAACCAAATCGTTAATTCAAACATTCTAAAACATGGTGCGGAACATCACAATATTTGAAATTTTATTTTCAAAACATTCTGAAAAAGATATATACAAACTTTGAAAAACGCACAGTACTGCACAGTTCTCTGGCCAACTTGCAACAGAAACAAAACTATTGAATACTAGAAAGATTAAACAGATCTGGAGAATATAAAGAGGAGCTTTATAACACACTGCATATGGAGGAGCTTATAAGAGCTGACTATAATAATAATAATATTTAACCAATCAGGTCCCATGGACTTTTTTTGGCAGATATTTAATACATATTTAAACATGCAATAAGACCAGCCAAAAGACCCGCATTCTGGAAAGAGACCAAACGACCAATTTTCAGTCCACCGCAGACCAGTCAGGACACAAGTGACCCAATGATGGTTAACGATAGTTCGAAACATCACCATACACGACCTCCGGAATGACTCCTTGCCAGGTAATTTTTCCACAGCACTGTGACTTTTTTTTTGTTTATTTTCTGAGATACAAGAACAAAAGTTTCAAAAACTCTGTTAATATAAGTTTTGTGTTAATAAAAGATTGGTTGTTTATAGTTGATAGGGGATTTTTAGATCGTTGTTAATGAAATTATAACTGGAAAAATGATAACTCTTATAACAGTAAAAATTATTACTGGTAATATAATTACTGATTATAATTATTATTATCACTTACGAGTTTAATCCGTTCCATGACCTTGCTTGCATCTGGATTTGCTCATTTGCATAGTCAATTTTCCTCAATTAAATTAATTGAATGGAATTAATTCATTCCAGTGGCATTCCAAGCACGAGAAAATACTTCAATAATTTCCCTAATATCAACTCTATGGCTTATTTATCAAAATTCATGTAATATGACATAATAAATTATATTAATAGCATAGAAACATGATAAATACACTAGAATGAATAAAATACATGTCATTACATATGTGGCTAGTGGTGGTGACAGCAGCCATTGTTGTTGTTGAGGTTTATAGGGCCACCACAGTGGCCATTCCTGCTCCTGAATACATGTGTAGAGAACCTAGGATAACCCCAAAAAAGTTAGACAGTGACCTATAAGTGCTACACTCTTAATGCTACACTTAATTGCTACACTCTTAATGCTACACTTAATTGCTACACTCTTAATGCTACACTTAATTGCTACACTTAATTGCTACACTTAATTGCTGCACTTAATTACTACACTCTTAATGCTACACTTAATATCTACACTCTTAATACTACACTAACTGCTACACTCCTAATGCTACACTTAATTGCTACACTCTTAATGCTACACTTTGCCACTGCTGCTTCATGATGTCTGCCACTGCTACCTCATAATGTCTGCCACTGCTGCTTCATGATGTCTGCCACTGCTGTTCATGTTGTTTGCCACTGCTGTTTCATGTTGTCTGCCACTACTACCTCATGATGTCTGCCACTACTGCTTCATGTTGTCTGCCACTACTACTTCATGATGTCTGCCACTGCTGCTTCATGTCTGCCACTGCTGCTTCATGTTATTTGCCACTGCTGCTTCATGCTGTCTGCCACTACTACCTCATGATGTCTGCCACTACTGCTTCATGATGTCTGCCACTACTACTTCATGATGTCTGCCACTGCTGCTTCATAATGTCTGCCACTGCTGCTTCATGTCTGCCACTGCTGCTTCACATTGTCTGCCACTACTACCTCATGATGTCTGCCACAACTGCTTCATGATGTCTGCCACTGCTGCTTCATGTTGTTTCCACTGCCATTTCATGTCTGCCACTGCTACCTCATGATGTCTGTTCCCTCTTTTGCTAGGGTGTTGAAGAGCTTTCCAGTATGTGAAGGTAGAAGGAATATCGCCAAAGAATCGAACATTTCTGCTACTTTGAGCTCAATTTCTAGGTCCAGTGGAACCTCAAAAATCGAACATATCACATATCGAACGTTTCGAAAACAAGACCATTTTTTCGGACAAACTGTGTCCCTATTATTGAACGCGCCCCTAATTTCGGACCGCCGGGTACGAGACCTGTCTGCCGGCCCGCTCTGTCCACGTCCCCGCGCATGTGCTGTGAGCAGTCTAGCTTTGTTTATGCTTGAGTGAACACTAACCTGCGCTCTCATTCACACATTTTACGATTATTTCGTTGTGTTTAGTGCTTGTGGGACTGTGAAATAAGCTGCCATGGGCCCAAAGAAACTTGCTAGTGGTACCCCTGTGGTAAAGAAAGTGAGAAACACTGTAGATGTGAAGAAGGAAATAATACAGAAGTATGAGAGTGGTGTGAGACTTGCTGAGCTTGCCAGGATGTATGGGAAAAACAAGTCGACCATCGGTTCTATCCTGGCAAAGAAAGAACAAATCAAGGAAGCTGATGTTGCAAAAGGTGTTAATATGCTAACCAAAAAAAGACAACAAATAGTTGAAGAGGTTGAGAAGTTGTTGCTGGAGTGGATCAAGGATAAAGAGATTGCAGGTGATAGTGTTTCAGAGACGATTATTTGCGAAAAGGCAAGGAAGTTGCATGCCGATCTGGTACAGAAAACTCCTGGAACCAGTGATGATAGTGAATTTAAGGCCAGCATAGGCTGGTTTGACAGATTTAAGAAGCATAGTGGCATACACAATGTTGTAAGACATGGTGAGATAGCCAGTTCAGACAAACGGGCAGCTGAGAAGTTTGTACAGGAGTTTAAGGGGTACATAGACAGTGAAGAATTCAAACCTGAACAAGTGTTTAATTGTGACGAAACAGGTTTGTTTTGGAAGAAAATGCCAAAAAGGACCTTCATCACACAGGAGGAAAAGGCACTGCCAGGACACAAGCTTATGAAAGACAGGCTTACTCTTTTGTTCTGTGCTAATGCTAGTGGTGATTTTAAAGTGAAGCCTTTACTTGTGTATCATTCAGAAAATCCCAGAGTGTTTAAGAAAAGCAATGTCTTTAAGAACAAGTTATGTGTCTTGTGGAAAGCTAATCATAAGGCATAGGTCACAAGACAAATTTTCAAAGAGTGGGTCTATGAAGTGTTTGACCCCAGTGTGAAAAAATACCTCCAGGAAAAGAAATTGCCACTCAAGTGCCTCCTGTTAATGGACAATGCTCCTGCTCATCCTCCAAACTTATTAGACCTCTTGTCTAAGGACTTCAGTTTTATAAAAGTGAAGTTCTTGCCTCCTAACACCACTCCTCTCCTCCAGCCCATGGACCAGCAGGTCATTTCTAACTTCAAAAAAACTCTACACAAAAGCAGTGTTTGAAATGTGCTTTGAAGTGACCACAGACACTAAGTTGACCCTAAGAGAGCTCTGGAGGAATCACTTCAACATCTACAGCTCCATAAGCCTTATAGGTAAGGCTTGGGAGGGAGTGACTTCCAGGACTTTGAACTCTGCTTGGAGACAATTGTGGCCAGATTGTGTCCAAAAGAGGGATTTTGAAGGGTTTGAGGCTGACTCTGACCCAGCTCACCCTCTGCCTATTGTGGACTCTATTGTGGCATTGGGGAACACCCTGGGGTTGGAGGTGAGTGGTGAGGATGTGGAAGAGTTGGTGGAGGACCACAGGGAAGAGCTACCACTGAAGAGCTGCAAGAGCTTCATCTGCAGCTGAGAAACTTGCTTCAGAGGAGGAGGAAGAGGGAGTGGATGAGGTGCCATCTTCAAAGATTAAGGAGATTTGTGTCAAGTGGAATGATGTCCAAATGTTTGTGCAGAAGTACCACCCTGAGCAAGCTGAAACAAGCCATCTTTGCAACAAATTCAGTGACAGAACCATGTCCCATTTTAGGGAAATGTTAAAGAGGCACCAGAAACAGAGGACTGTAGACAGTTATTTTGTGAGACAGGGGTCCAGTGACTCTCAAGCTGGTCCTAGTGGCATTAAAAGACAGAGAAGGGAAGTAACCCCAGAGAGGGCTTTACCTGAAGTCCTCATGGAGGGGGATTCTCCTTCCAAACACTAACCCCAACTCCCTCTCTCCTCCTCCCTATCTTCCAGATGCCATCACCAATCTTCAATAAAGGTAAGTAAAAATTTTATTTTATATGTATTACTATACATAATTAAAAACTATAGTATTTATTGTATGCAAAACTGTAATTAATCTCTATAAAATGTATTTTTTGTGTGAATATTTTTGGGTTTCTGGAATGGATTAATTGTATTTCCATTATTTCTTATGGGAAATATTGCTTCGAATTTCAGACTTTTCGAAATTAGAACTAGCTCCTGGAACGGATTAAGTTCGATTTTTGAGGTTCCACTCTACTTTTCATCATGAAACCAATCAAAATCATATCTATTTCTGTAGTATATCTTCCATTCTATTAAATGAGACCAAAAAAACGAGAATACATGAATAAAAGCCATACAAAAATATACCGCTAAGGGGAGGCTAATGGCTGAGAAGTGAACTCTGTTATTTATGGTCCGATTGCTTTCATTTTTGGTGTACACTAAGGAGCATCTTTCCATCATACATTGCCCAAGTTTCAATAAGATAGCCCAACAAACAACTGAGATCCAATTCCCTTTGATATACCTTTCAAGAGTTTCGAGAGAGTATCTACTCTCTGAGCCTGGCCATGGGCCAGGCTCGTCTGGTGCTTGCCTGGTCAACCAGGCTGTTGCTGCTGGAGGTGAGGCCCACTGCCCCACATATCCATCACAGCCTGGTTGATCTGGCACCTGGTGAAGATACTTGTCCGGTTTCCTCTCGAAAGCTTCTACACTTGTTCCAGCAGTGTTTCTGATATCTTCTGGTAAGATGCTGAAAAGTCTGGGACCCCAGATGTTGATACAGTGTTCCCTTATTGTCCCCACTGCACCCCTGCTCCTCACTGGGTTCATTTTACACTTCCTCCCATATCTCCCACTCCAGTATGTTGTTATGGCAGTGTGCAGATTTGGGACCAAGCCCTCGAGTACCTTCCAGGTACAGTGGTCCCTCAATAATCGTCCGGCTCAAAAGTCGTCCATTTTGGAAATAGTCCCATTATTTTATCTAAACATTGGCTCGCAAATGGTCCGTTAATTGTCCTTCGTCCGGGACGCGTACTCACGCTCTGAGCCGCCTGGGCCTGCCTTCCCAGCCAGTGTGCCATTGTTTACCAGTGAGCGACGGTCCCCACACTTGCTCCTACAAAATATTTCATAATATTCCATTGATTTTAGTGCTTGCAAGTGCTAAATAAGCTACCATGGCTCCAAAGAAAGCTTCTAGTGCCAGCCCTTTGGTAAAGAATGTGAGAAACACATATAATTTATGAAAAAGTTTGTAGAAAAATATAAAGAGTGGTAGAGTGGAAGCAGTTGTGATAGTGGTTGATGGTGGTAGAGGGTGGAAGTGATGGTGGTAGAAGGTGGTAGTGATGGTGGTAGCAATTGTAATAGTGGTAGAAGGTGGTAGTGATGGTGGTAGCAGTTGTAATAGTGGTAGAAGGTGGTAGTGATGGTGGTAGAGGGTGCCTTCTTTAGTGATTCAGCGATTCTACCAACTCCTCCAATGTTGTTGGAGTTATATATAGGGCTACAGAAAACACAGGCGCCTCAGCGGCTGCTTCACCACCATTATGGACGGCTTACTCTCAGTAGCCCTTATGTACCCAACAACAACACAACACAACACCTCTCGTGACATACGTAATGACTTATTTTATTCATTCTAGAGTATATTCCATGTTTCTATGTTATTAACATTGTTTATTATGTCATATTAGTTGAATTGTGATAGATAAATAAGCCGGAGAGTTGATATTAGTGTCATATTCTCCAACAATAAACTTGCCATCCCTCCCTCACACAAACAAGTCTTCAATAAGAACATAAGAAAAGAGGAACACTGCAACAGGTCTGCTGGCCCATACTAGGCCAGTCCTTCACAAATCCAACCCAAGGCAGATGAAATTGCCGACCTAGAAAATGTACAGAGAACTTTCACGGCACGCATAACGGAGATAAAAACACCTCAATTACGGGGAGCGCTTGAGGTTTCTAAACCTGTATTCCCTGGAATGCAGGAGGGAGAGATACATGATTATATACACCTGGAAAATCCTAGAGGGACTAGTACTGAACTTGCACACGAAAATCACTCACTACAAAAGCAAAAGACTTGGCAGACGATGCACCATCCCCCAATGAAAAAGCGGGGGTGTCACTAGCACGTTAAGAGACCATACAATAAGTGTCAGGGGCCCGAGACTGTTCAACTGCCTCCCAGCACACATAAGGGGGATTACCAACAGACCCCTGGCAGTCTTCAAGCTGGCACTGGACAAGCACCTAAAGTCAGTTCCTGATCAGCCGGGCTGTGGCTCGTACATTGGTTTGCGTGCAGCCAGCAGCAACAGCCTGGTTGATCAGGCGCTGATCCACCAGGAGGCCTGGTCACAGACCGGGCCGCGGGGGCGTTGACCCCCGAAACTCTCTCCAGGTAAACTCCAGGTAAACTAACAGAACAAATGCTACCCAAGCAATAAGCTCAGGTGCAGGTCCGACTCAAATCCAACCCCTCTCACTCATGTATTTATCCAACCTAAATTTGAAACTACCCAATGTTTTAGCTTCGATCACCCTACTAGGTTAGGTGCCTGTCCAGCGTGCTTCGTTTTGCTCCATGTTTTCTCGTGTTTTCACGGTCGCTCTTACATGCTAGAACTTTAATTTGTCCCATCAATCCTATACGATACATCCCTCTAGCGCTTGGAACCAATCTTGGGCAGAAAATATTATATACTGAGTCAAAAAAGGAGGATTAGTGTGCACTACCTAGCAGAGTTTACTGCCAGAGGGGAATCATAGGCCTAGTGTGCAGTGTGCAAAATAATAATAACAGAACTTTTCTTTGTCAGAGGAAAGAAAGTCTCCCTGGTAATATTGTGTATACATAGTGTATAGTGTATACTACAGTGGCACCCTAGTACAGTGGACCCCCGGTTTATGATCAGCTCCCAATGCGACCAATTATGTAAGTGTATTTATGTAAGTGCGTTTATATGTGTATGTTTGGGGGTCTGAAATGGACTAATCTAATTCACAATATTCCTTATGGGAACAAATTCGGTCAGTACTGGCACTGAACATACTTCTGGAATGAAATAATATCGTAAACCGGGGGGGTCCACTGTATATAGATAATAAATGCTAAAGTGTCATTTAAAACAGGTGTAATTCAAACTGAAGTGATAAGCCTAAAGAGGTGGGTGCCAGAAGTTGCCAGAAACTTACCATACAGGTCAGCCATATTTAAACTAGTGATACCAGTGAATAGGAGAATTCAGTGTTGTAGTAGCAACTAACCAGTAATATAATGGTCTTAGTGGAGTGGAGTGACTT
>NC_069451.1:30739426-30761121 GCF_026875155.1 Cherax quadricarinatus | reverse complement strand
TCTTTATTTTCCGGGTTCTTGTCTTCTGTACCTTTTCCATTCTCTATTTACACCTAGTTTTTGCCTCCCTACACCTTTGGGTAAAACCAAGGATCGTTCTGTTCTTCCCATTATTTCTTTTTCCCCTTGGAAACAAACCTCCCCTCTGCCTCCTTGCATTTTGTTGCTACATAGTCCATCATTTCTTGTACGGGTTTTTCCCCTGTCAGTTCCCTCTCCCAATGAATGTCTTAAAGGGAAGTTCCTCATGCTGAGTAGTTCCCCCTTTTGTTTTTGGGTTTTTTCCCCAGCCTTTTCCCTGCTACTCTCTCCACTTGGAGCTCAACTATGTAGTCGAAGCACAGAACCACATGATCACTAGCTCCAGGGGCCTTTCATACATGATACCCTCGATGTCCGAACTACTCATGGTGAATACAAGGCCCAAACCCTTTGCTGGTTCACCCTTTTCCTCTCTCTCGGGTGGGTGTCTCTAAAACTGTTGATGCATGGGGTTTTCCCCAGTACACACCATCATCTTGGCTCTCCAATGTTTCGGGACCCCCATGGGGCTCCAGGTTTTCCCAGTCAATCTCCTTGTGATTGAAATCACCATAACTAGAAAACTTTGCTCCCCCCTGTGTGCTCTCCTGGCACCTCGGCTAGTGTTTTGATCATTGCTCTGTTGCTCTCTTCGTTTTCTTCTCTTGGCCTCCTGCAGTTCTGTGGTGGGTTGTACATTACTGCATTATCACCTTATGTCCCTCAGATGGATTGTTCCTATTTAAGTAGTCCCTTTCGCCCATCCCAAATCCTTTCCCTTTCCCATTTTCTCAAAACCCACTGGTTTTTAATGAGCAGTGCAACTCCTCCCCCCCCTTTCCCTCCCTCTGTCTTTCCTGAAGATTTGATACGGATGGAAAGATTGAATCTGTTATTATTTGGTGATTTTTGTTTCTGTGGTGCTATTATGTCTGGGGATGTCTCTTTGATTCTTTCGTGCCAATCCTCATACTTGTTTGTTATTCCATCTGCATTTGTATACCACACCTTCAACTTCTTTTCTAAGACTGTGGTCTGGGAAGTATATTGGGGTTGGGGAAGTGGGAGACCTGGTAAGGAAACTATGGGTTGTTGCTGTGGGGGTGAAGTTTGTAATGTAGTGGGTGGGGGCATTGGATGTGGCATGGGTGTTTTGATTTAGAGTGTTTGGTTGCACTGGGGTTGACCTGGTTGGGAGGCTTCTATAGAAGTTGTGAGGGAGGCTGTATTTGATCTTCTTCCTGGGTCTGGGATCTCCTGTCTGTCTTCTCCATCCCCTCTCTTTCCTCCTTTCGCCTTTGTACCATCTCTCTCAGTTTCTTCCTTTCTTCTTGTGTTCTGTCGCGGTCGAGATACACCTTCCTGTATGCCGTCATGTCCCTTAATCGTGCTTTCTCCTGCAGGATCCTGGTCCGAGTCGCTTCTGCCTTGAAGGTCACTCTCACTGGCCGGGTTCTTTTTTTTACAAACCCCCCTATTCTCCGAAAATTTTCCAGCTGGGTCATATCGTCTTCTCCTATTGCTTTCATGATGCTTTCAATTGCTTTTTTTTCCCCTTGTTTTCTTGCTTCATATGTTTCCCCTTCGACTTCCTGGAGCCCATACACAAAGACTGACCTCACCCTTTCATTCTCCCACTGCATATCCCTGTGTATCCCCTCATTTAATTTGGTTTCCTCCACTGCAGCTTTCCTTTCATCAGTTTCACTGGCTAATGTACTTGGGCTCAGTGGCCTGTCATTTTCCCTTCTCGGCTTTCCTTGGGCTCTGTTGTTGTCTGTTAGGGCCTCCACATAAAGCTTAGCTCTTTCATTTGCTACAGTCTCCTCTGATAGAGCATCTCCATGCAGTTGTGCCCCTTCTTTCCCTACAGTCCCCTTATTTGTGGCTGAGGTAGCAGTCTCTGTTGTCAATCCCAAAATGTTCTTTAGTTCTTTAGGCTGTTTCAGATTTTTCAATTCCTCTTCTAAACTCTGTATCCTAGCTTCTGCTGCTTTGACATGCACCTCCCACTTCCTGCTTTCCATATCTATCCTCTCTTCCATTCTCATTGCTAAGTTTTCTAGTTTCTTTTCCATTCATGATCCCTTTTTATGATCTTGCTGCAATCTTCCTTTGCATTTTCCTCCTCTGTCCTTGGTTTTTTTTTTTTGCCTCTCTGGCAACCATTTTCGGTTTTATCCTGATTGCCTAGAGTGGGAACTATGTAGTTTCATGTATGTTTAGTTAGTAGTGTGTATGTCGGAGTGTGGGGGGGGGGGAAAAAAGTAGTGAGGAACTGAGGCTATGTTGGAGCTGAGTGGGGAGGGCGTGGGGGGAGGGTGATCGAGGGGGGGAGGGAAAATTTTCCAAGGGGGGGGGGGAAAGTACTGAGATGTCCGGTGGTGAGGGGGGGAGTGTATGGTTGTGTCTGGCTATGTTGTGTGTGTGTGGGGGGGGGGTTGATGTGTGTATGTGTGTGTGTGTGTACATCATCTTGTTGTAACTCACTCTAGTGGAGGTTGCAGGGGGTCGAGTCCAAGGCTCATGGCCCCGCCTCCTCCTTCACTGGTCGTACTAGGTACTTCTCCCTGAACATGACGCTTTATCGTACCTTGCTTAAAGCTCATGTATGGGAATCCTGAACTCCATAATCGCTTCCTAAATATTCCCTTCCTGACTACTCCTGTGGCTGAAGATATACTTCCTAAACATCCCTTTGATTATCTGTGGCTTCAACTTTCCAACTGTGTCCCCTTCGTTTACTGTGTCCAGTCTTGGAACATCCTGTCTTTGTCCTCCTTGTCATTCCTCCTCAGTATTTTGTAAGTCGTTATCATGTCAGTTATCATGTGATGTGTGTGTGTGTTGTGTAATTTTGTGTGTTGTTGTGTGTGGATTTATGTGTGGGTTTATTATTGTACTGAAAGGAGGTGGCTTGTGCGTTTTAAGGTAAGGTTCAGTGTCCTTGGTGCCACCTTCTGTGACCTGACCCCCAACCTCCTGGGGACTACCGGCGTTACTTACAGTGTGTGTGTGTGTGTGTATGTGTGTGTGTGTATTGTGTATGTGGGGTGTGTGTGGGTGTGTGTGGGTTGTGTGGGTGTGTTTGTGCGTGTGTGTGTGTGTGGTGTGTGTGTGTGTGTTGTGTGGTGTGTGTGGTGTGTTTGTGGTGTGTTTGTGTCTGTCGTGTGTATGTGTGTATATGTGTGTGGTGTGTGTGGTGTGATGTGTGTGTGTGTGTGTGGTGTGTGTGCGTGTGTGTGTGTGTGTGTGTGTGTGCGTGTGTGTGTGTGTGTAGTGAAATTATGTGTCGAATTATGTGTGGGTTTATTATGTGTCTGAAAAGGAGGTGGCTTTGTGCTTGGAGCGTATAGTAGATTCTCAGTTGTTGCTTGTGTCCACAACTTCTTGTGACCTGACTTCCAACACCTTACAGTGTTGCCTATATCGCCTGCTTATAGTGAGTTATCGCTTGTTCAAATGGATTGCCATTTGCCTAAACTTATTGATACTTTGGTGCCTATTTTTATGTGCTATGAGAGTTAGACCATTCACATCGTCCGCTTGGCGGTTTTAAATGGAACCTGAACCCACACCCCAAACAACACTCATAGGTGTTACAGTACTTGTTAGGCAGCTGTACGACTGTAGATTGTCCAGTGTCAATGTGACGTTGGGTAGATCCAGCTCGATGTACGTCCTGGCGTAGGTCCACTCAATTTCTTTCATTAAATAATGTACCCTATTCACTGTATTTCTTCACTGTCACACGATTGTTTCACTTTATTACCTTTCGGGGGGTGACCATTGGCAACGCCGCATTACACACTAGCTGCGCCACAACGTTTTATTTTCCAGATCACTTACAAAAATTTTGGCTCTCTCCCCACACTTATGTGGCAGCCACAATTAAAGAAAAACACTCTAGGATTGTTGTCTACCTGACACACTTAGCAACCTTGCAGAACACTAGGTGCCCTCAAATCACTTAAATTCCCGGAGCACCGACGGCGTGACTGCGCACGCGCTGTCCCTACTGTGTGTGTGTGTTATGTGTGTGTGTGGTGTTGTGTGTGTGTGTGTGTGTGTGTGTGTGTGTGTGTGTGTGTGTGTGTATGTGTGTATGTGGGTGTGCGATGTGGGTGTGTGTGGGTGTGTGGTGTGTGTTTTGCGATGTTGTGTGTCGTTGTGGTGTGTGTGTGTGTGTGTGTGTGTGTGTATGTGTGTTTGTGTTTGTTGTTGTGTATGTGTGTATATGGTGTGTGTGTGCTGTGTGTGTGTGTGTGTGTGTGTGTGTGTGTGTGTGTGTGTTGTGTTTGTGTGGGTGTGAGTGTTGTGTGTGTGTGTGTGTGTAATTATGTGTCTGTTCGAATATTGTGTGGGTTATTATGTGTTCTGAAAAGTAGGGGCTTGTGATTGGAGTGTAATGTAGATTCTCAGTTGTTGCTTGTCGTCCACAACTCTTGTGGACTGGCTCCCACCCTTACAGTGTTTTTTTTTGCCTATATCGACCTGTTATAGTGAAGTTAATCGCCTTGTTCAATGGATTGCCATTTGCTAAACCTTATTGAATACTTGAGTGCCTAATTCTTTATCGTGCTATGAGAGTTTAGGTCATTCACATTCAGCTTGGCGGTTAATTGGAACCTAACCCCCACCCAAACAACCACTCATAGGTGATACAGTATTGTAGTGCAGCATGTTAGCAGTGTAGATTGTCCAAGTGATCGATGTGACGTCCTGGCGTAGATCCAGCTCGATGTACGTCTGGCGTAGATCCACCTAATTTTTCTTCTCATTAATAAATGTACCCTTTTTCACTGTTTTTCTTTCATGGTCACACGATTGTTCACTTTATTCCCTTTCTTGGGTACCCCTTGGCAAGCCGCGTTACACACTAATGCTTTCGCCACAACGTTTTTTTCCAGATATTACAAATTGGGCTCTCCACATTTTTCAGGCAATTAAAAAAACCTTCACTTTTGCTTCCGTGAAACTTAGAACCCTTACACAACACCCAGAACCAAAACACTAAGATTCCCTGTGGGCACCTGAGCAGTGACTCCGCTCGATGTCCCTACGTGGGGTGGTATCGTGATGTACGTGTGGGTAGTGTCTCAATTCTTGTCATTAATAATGTGTGCCCTTTGGGTGTTTGTTTGCTGGTCACGAGTGTTATTGTTCTTTCGTGTAAATTGGGTCAACGCCGCGTTACTCACTAGTGCGGCCACGGTCATTATTTCCAGCCCCCTTATCAATGTCTCTCCCACTCTTCTGAGCCAGGCATTAAAATAAACTTCAGTTGTACGACAATTAGAACCCTTGCAAACACATGGCTTCCCAAAAATCACTTATGATTACCGGAGCCGAAGGCTGATACTCCACCCCGCTGTCTCACTGTGGTTCGTCTGTGTCCCTTGTTTCTGTGTGTTGTTTTGGGAGTTGTGTGGTGTGTGTGTGTGTGTGTGTGTGTGTGTGTGTGTGAGTTGTGTGATTTGTGTGTGTGTGTGTGCGTGTATGTGTGTACTCACCTAGTTGTACTCACCTAGTTGAGTTTTGCGGGGTCGAGTCCGAGCTCCTGGCCCCGCCTCTTCATGATCGCTACTAGGTCACTCTCCCTGAGCCGTGAGCTTTATCATACCTCTGCTTAAAGCTATGTATGATCCTGCCTCCACTACATCGCTTCCCAAACTATTCCACTTACGGGACTACTCTGTGGCTGAAGAATACTTCCTAACTCCCTGTGATTCATCTGTGTCTTCAGCTTCCAACTGTGTCCCCTTGTTACTGTGTCCAATCTCTGGAACATCCTGTCTTTGTCCACCTTGTCAATTCCTCTCAGTATTTTGTATGTCGTTATCATGTCCCCCCTATCTCTCCTGTCCTCCAGTGTC
Source organism: Cherax quadricarinatus (assembly GCF_026875155.1). Taxonomy (NCBI): domain Eukaryota; kingdom Metazoa; phylum Arthropoda; class Malacostraca; order Decapoda; family Parastacidae; genus Cherax; species Cherax quadricarinatus. The sequence continues at coordinate 30,755,224 of NC_069451.1, read as the reverse complement.
GTCAGGTTGATTTCCCTTAACCTCTCCTCGTAGGACATACCTCTTAGCTCTGGGACTAGTCTTGTTGCAAAACCTTTGCACTTTCTCTAGTTTCTTCACGTGCTTGGCTAGGTGTGGGTTCCAAACTGGTGCCGCATACTCCAATATGGCCTAAAGTACACGGTGTACAGGGTCCTGAATGATTCCTTATTAAGATGTCGGAATGCTGTTCTGAGGTTTGCTAGGCGCCCATTTGCTGCAGCAGTTATTTGGTTGATGTGCGCTTCAGGAGATGTGCCTGGTGTTATACTCCCCCCAAGATCTTTTTCCTTGAGTGAGGTTTGTAGTCTCTGACCCCCTAGACTGTACTCCGTCTGCGGCCTTCTTTGCCCTTCCCAATCTTCATGACTTTGCATTGGTGGGATTGAACTCCAGGAGCCAATTGCTGGACCAGGTCTGCAGCCTGTCCAGATCCCTTTGTAGTTCTGCCTGGTCTTCGATCGAGTGAATTCTTCTCATAACTTCACGTCATCTGCAACAGGGACACCTCAGAGTCTATTCCCTTTCCCTCATGTCGTTCACAAATACCAGAAACAGCACTGGTCCTAGGACTGACCCTGCGGGACCCCGCGGTCACAGGTGCCCACTCTGACACCTCGCCACGTACCATGACTCGCTGCTGTCTTCCCGACAAGTATTCCCCGATCCATTGTAGTGCTTCCCTGTTATCCCCCGCTTGGTCCTCCAGTTTTTGCACCAATTCTTGTGTGGAACTGTTTTCAAACGCCTTCTTCCAGTCAAAAAAAAATGCAATCCACCCCCCCTCTCTCTCTTGTCTTACTGCTGTCACCATGTCATAGAACTCCAGTAGGTTTGTGACACAGGATTTCCCGTCCCTGAAAAACCCTGTTGGCTGCTGTTGATGAGTTTGTTCCTTTCTAGGTGTTCCACCCCTCTTCTCCTGATATTCTTCTCCATGATTTTGCATATATACATGTCAGTGTTTCTGGTCTGTAGTTTAATGCTTCATGTCTGTTCCTTTTTTAAAGATTGGGACTACATTTGCTGTCTTCCATGCCTCAGGCAATCTCCCTGTTTCGATAGATGTATTGAATATTGTTGTTTGGGGTACACTAGTGCCTCTGCTCCCTCTCTCAATACCCCTGGGGAGATGTTATCTGGCCCCATTGCCTTTTGAGGTAAACTAGCTCACTCAGAAACTCTTCACTTCTTCCTCGGTTGTGTGCACTGTGTCCAGCATTTGGTGGTGTGCCCCACCTCTCCGTCTTTTCTGGAGTCCCTTCTGTCTCCTCTGTGAACACTTCTTTGAATCTCTTGTTGAGTTCTTCTCATACTTCACGGTCATTTCTTGTTTCTCTCCTCCTTCCTTCCTTAGCTGATTACCTGGTCCTTGACTGTTGTTTTCCTCCTGATGTGGCTGAAAACAACAGTTTCGGGTCAGATTTGGCTTTCGCTGCTATGTCATTTTTCATATTGTCTTTGGGCCTCCCTTCTTATCTGTGCATATTCGTTTCTCGGCTCTACGACTGTTCTCCTTATTCTCCTGGTCCTTTGCCTTCTATATTTCTTCCATTCCCTAGCACACTTGGTTTTTGCCTCCCTGCACCTTTGGGTAAAACCATGGGCTCATCCTGGCTTTTCATTATTCCTGTTACCTTGGGTACAAACCTCTCCTCAGCCTCCTTGCATTTTGTTGCTACATATTCCATCATCTCTTTAACTGGCTTCCCTGCCAGTTCTCTGTCCCACTGAACCCCGTTCAGGTATTCCCTCATTCCTGTGTAGTCCCCTTTCTTATAGTTTGGCTTCATTCGTCCTGGCCTTCCTGTTTTCTCCCTCCACTTGTAGCTCTACTGTGTATTCGAAGCTTAAAACCACATGGTCATGGCCCAAGGGGTCTTTCATATGTGATGTCCTCAATATCTGCACTACTCAAGGGGGAATACAAAGTCCAGCCTTGCTGGTTCATCCTCTCCTCTCTCTCTTGTAGTGTCCTTTACGTTGTTGGCACATGAAGTTTCCAGTACCACCTCCATCATCTTAGCCCTCCATGTATCTTGGCCCCCCCTTTGTGGGTCCAAGTTCTCCCAATCGATCTCCTTGTGGTTAAAGTCACCCTGATCAGGAGCTTTGCCCTGCATGCATGAAGCTCTTCTGGCCACTCTAGCCAGTGTGCAACCATCGCTCTATTGCTCTCGTCGTACTCTACCCTTTGGGCCTCCTGCTGTTCTGTGGTGGGTTATACATCACTGCTATTACCACCTTGGGACCTCCAGAGTGAAGTGTTCCCGCTATGTAATCACTTTCTTCTCCGCTGTCTCCTCTCTCCAGCTCATCAAAATTCCAGCGATTTTTGATCAGCAACGCCACTCCTCCACCCCCCCCTGTTCCCTCTGTCTTTCCTCAGGATTTGGTATCCCGTTGGAAAAGATGGCATCTGTTATCATACCGTAAGCTTGGTTTCTGTGAGAGCTATGATGTCCGGTGATGCTTCTTTGACTCTTTCATCCCACTCCTCCCACTTATTTGTTATTTCATCAGCGTTTGTGTACCATACCTTCAGTTTCCTTTCCAACACTGTGGTTTGGGGGCCTGTGAGGGTGGGAGACCTGGTGGCATACTGTGGATTCTATAGCTCGGTGTTGGGTGGAGGCTGTGGGTATGGATTGTGTGTGTGTTGGGGATGGTGTGATAGGTTGTATGGTTCTGAGAGTAGTTGTGTGTGCGCTTGCCCTTGCTGTTCTGTTCTGCTCTGACTGACCTCTGCTGGTTCCATCCTTGTCTTTTTTCCCTAGCTCCTTTCGCTTTTTTGTCCTCTCCCTCAGCTGCTGTCGTTCTGATTTTGTTCTGTCTCTGTCTAGGAACACCCTCTTGTACTCTTCCGAGTATTTCAATCGTGGTTTCTCTTGGAGGAAACCTGTTCCGCACTGTTTCCCTCCTGAGAATCAGCTTGATTGGTCGGTTTCTCCCCTTCGAGTACCCCCCTATTCTCTGAAAATTAACAATCTCGTCCATCTCTTCACCTATTTCCGTGTGTGTGTGTGTGTGTGTGTGTGTGTGTGTGTTGTGTGTGTGTGTTGTGTGTGTGTGTGTGTGTGTGTGTGTGTGTGGTGTGTGTGGTGTGGTGGTGTGTGTGTGTGTGTGTGTGCGTGTGTGCTTGTATGTGTGTATGTGTTTATGTGTGTGTATATATGTGTGGGGGTGTGGTGCGTGTGTGCCTGTATGTGTGTATGTGCTTATGTGTGTGTATATATGTGTGTGTGTGTGTGTGTGTGTGTGTGTGTGTGTGTGTGTGTGTGTGTGTGTGTGTGTGTGTGTGTGTGTGTGTGCGTGTGTGCTTGTATGTGTGTATGTGTGTATGTGTGTTTTATATGTGTATGTGTGTGTGTGTGTGTGCAGGAAGCAGCAGCAGTTTTAGGAAACATTAGTGCAGGCAGAGGTGCCACTTGAGAGTGCCACTTAACAGTGCCACTTAGCCCTGCCCCCTTGTATAGTGCAGTGAGTGGCACTCTGTTCCCTCAGTCGAGATTTGTCTCGGAGTGCTAAGAGTGCCAGGCACCTTGCTTGAGTGCCAGGACTCCACACTACATATACTACACATAACGTAACATACACTACATATACTCCACACTACATATACTACACATAACGTAACATACACTACATATACTTCACTACATATACTACACATAACGTAACATATACTACATATAACGTAACATACACTACATATACTTTACACTACATATACTACACATAACGTAACATACACTACATATACTTCACTACATATACTACACATAACGTAACATACACTACATATACTTCACTACATATACTACACATAACGTAACATACACTACATATACTTCACTACATATACTACACATAACGTAACATACACTACATATAGTACACAATACATAACTTACTCTACATATACTACACACTAGCAAGGTGCTTCTGGTTGGGTAATAAAGTATAGAACTTTGGACAGGTATCAGGAAGGTACTAAGGAGGGTAATAAATAAAAATAATAAAATAAATAAATAAATAAATAATAAATAACAAAAATAATCAAGAACGTAAATAGGAACTCTTGGACAGTCTACCCAAGATATATAGAACACGGGAGGAAGAGAAGGAGACAACCAAAAAACGCAGAATGATCCCCGTACCACAACTGACTTCTCGAAATTAAATAGTCATCTGCTAAAAAAAAAAAATACAGGAAACAAAAACGTCAGCTAGTCCAACCCCCACCCATAGTGCTAACCCAGACCCATCTGACAGCCCTAGCCCCCAGCCCTAATGCTGACTCAGACTCAGTCCCCAGCCTTATTGCTAGTCCAGACCCTGCTAGGGACTCTACCACAATCACCACTAAAACCTTAAATATATATCCATTATTGCACAAGACCATAGCCCACATTACAGATGTAGTGAAGGAGTCCCTTCTGAGGAGGAGGAGGAGGAGGAGGAGGAGGGTGCTGGTTCCCTGGAAGGAGGAGGACGTTGTGGCTGTGGCTTGGCTACTGAGGATTATAGTGCCATCCTAGAAACTGCATAAATTGAGAACACACCCACCACAAATTCTGCCTAGCCAAAAACGAAATGCTGCAAAACCTTTGGACTTGTTGCAGACCTTTGCCGCTGGGTCTCCCTCCTTATCTGTGCATATTCGTTTCTGGCTCTTTGACTAATCTCCTTATTTTCCAGGGTCCTTTGTCTTCTGTACTTTTTCCATTCTCCAGTGCACTTAGTTTTTGCCTCTCTACACCTCTGGATGAACCAAGGGCTCGTTCTGATCATCCCATTGTTTCCATTGTTTCCATTGTTTCCATTGTTTCCATTGTTTCCATTGTTTCCATTGCCCTTGGGAATGAACCTCTCCTCTGCCTCCTTGTATTTTGTTGTCATATTGTACATTTCGTTTGCTGATTTTTCCCACCTGTTCTATTTCCCACTGAACCTCTTGCAGGAAATTCCACATGCCTGTGTAATCCTCCCTTTTGTAATCTGGCTTCTCCCATCGTACTCCTGTTACCCTCTCCACTTGTAACCCCACTATGTATTCGAAGCTCAGAGGGGCCTTTTCAATGTGATGTCCTCGATGTCTGAACTAGTCAAGGTGAATATGAGGTCCAGTCTTGCTGGTTCATCCTCACCTCTCGCTCTGGTAGTGTCCCTAACATGTTGATGAATGAGGTTTTCCAGGACCACCTTCATTATCTTGGCTCTCCATGTTTCGTGTCCTCCATGTGGCTCCAGGTTTTCCCACTCAATCTTCTTGTGATTGAAATTACCCATAACTAGTAATTTTGTTCTACCTGTATGAGCTCTTCTGACCACCTTAGCTAATGTGTTCACCAATGCTCTCCATATTCTTCTCTTGGCTTCCTGCTGTTCTGTGGCGGGTTGTGCATCACTGCAATTACCACCTTAGGGTCCCCAGACTGATTTGTTCCAACTATGTAGTCCCTTTCGCCCATTCTGTCTATTCCTTCCATTTTTCTCAAATCCCCACAGTTTTTGATGAGAACGGTTGTGTTGTGTGTGTGTGTGTACTCAATTTGTTGTGGCTGCAAGGTCGAGTCACAGCTCCTGGCCCTGCCTCTTCTCTGGTCTTACTAGACACCCTGCTCCATAAGCTTTATCATACCTGTACTCACCTATTTGTACTTACCTATTTATGGTTGCAAGGGTCGAGACTCAGCTCCTGGCCCCCGCCTCTTCACTGACCGTGTGTGTGTGTGTGTGTGTGTGTGTGTGTGTGTGTGTGTGTATGGGTGTATGCGTATGTGTGTGTGTGTGTGTGTGTGTGTGTGTGTGTGTGTGTGTGTGTGTGTTTAACATTCACAGCAAATCTGAGTGTCAGTAATAACCTTGACAAAGTTAATCAACACTCAGGATACAGTCGGATGGTTGGTAGCTGACTCCTCACCTGTCCACCCAGGTATGTAGGTGCGGTGTTAGTCCAGATTCAGGTACTACCCTTCAGGGGGTGCTAGTAGCTGCAGGTTGTAGTAGTAGTGGTGGGGGTTGGTAGGTAGGTACTACTGGTCCATGCTAGGTAGGTACTGCTGTTTCATGCTACGTAAATGCTACTGGTCCATGCTAGGTAGGTACTACTGGTCCATGCTAGGTAGATGCTGCTGGTTCATGCTAGATAGGTACTGCTGGTCCATGATAAGTAGGTACTGCTGGTCCATGCTATGTTGATGCTACTGATCCATGCTAGGTAGGTACTACTGGTCCATTCTAGGTAGGTACTGTTGGTCCATGATAGACAGGTACTACTAATCTATGCTAGGTAGGTACTTCTGGTCTATGCTAGGTAGGTACTGCTGGTCTGTGCTAGGTAGGTACTGCTGGTCTATGCTAGGTAGGTACTGCTAGTCCATGATAGGAAGGTACTACTAGTCCATGCTAGGCAGGTACTACTGGTCCATGATAGGCAGGTACTACTGGTCCATGCTAGGCAGGTACTACTGGTCCATACTATGTAAGTACTACTGGTCCATGCTAGGCAGGTACTACTGGTCCATACTATGTAAGTACTACTGGTCCATGCTAGGGAGGTACTGCTGGCCCATGCTGCGTAGATACTGCTGTTCCAGGATAGGTAGGTACTACTGGCCCATGATATGTACTAGATGCCCGTGATAGATAGGTACTAGTTATCCATGATAGAGAGGTACTGCTGGTCCATGCTACGTAGATACTACTGGCCCATGACAGGTAGGTGCTACTTTGTATTAGTTTGATGATCATCTGTGTGTCTCCCAAACTGCCAGAAGTACTTGTAACCAAGCCTAAGCCTGGCCACCACAAAATCAGTCAGTCTGTTCACATTGCAAGTTGCTCCATAAACATACTTATCTATGTTCATGTTATCGTAGTGAGTTATAGATCTACTCAGGCTTCTAACTGCATTCCTATAACAATCATTTTTATTATTTACTTCTCTCCTAATATTATTCCTAATGCTAGACACAGTTATACCAAAGTTATATTCTACATTCTCCTTCTGGGTACTCTTCTTGGCTAACATATCAACTTTATCATGAAGGAGTAATTCAATGTGTGATGGAATCCATAGCAATTGTACATTAATTCTTTTCCTGGATTTCTGAGTATCTGTATCTGGCTTCTTATAGGAGCACGTTGCTAGAGCCATTATGTGAGTCAAGAGCGTTTAGTGATGACATAGAATCAATAATGATCATAGAGACAAGCTCAGTGCTATAAGTTAGCTTTAGAGCCATTAGGAGGCAAACAGTTCGCTGTAGACGCCTAGTTGATAATTATTATAACTAACTCAACAAATTTATTATCGTTCTTAACTAGGGAGGTGGCAACAAGAGCAGATGCAGCCCTGCCAGAAGACTCCTGTTTAGATCCATCACTGTGTATAACTTGTGATAACTTATTACTACCAGCTAGGTGAGAAATTTCTTCTTGAGCAGTTGCTCTAACAAGTGATTTAAGGAAGGGATTACTAGCAATAAGCTTCTTGGGAGGGACTTGCAGGTATATGATATTAAATGAACACATCTTCCACGGAGGGGTGAAATGCTCTTGCTGTCTACAGTGATACAGTTCATGCAGGTTATAAAACTTAATATAATTACATGTTTTCACAATCCATTAGATCTGAGTGTATATACTTCTAGACATTTAGTAAGACTCATAGCGACAGTGTCTGGTTCATTTCTTAACATTATAATACCGAGTACAGTGTTAATCTCAACAATCCTATCACTGATACTAGAAATACCAAGCTCCATCCTCATATTATGAACCTTTGTACATTTGGGACAGACAAGAATAATTCTGAGAGCTTCATTTTGCATAAACTCCAAGTGTCGGAGAGAACTTTCTCTAGCTAATATCAACATGGAAGCAGCATAACCAATTAAGATTCAATATAGGCTATGTACAGATGTGGAAAAAACAAGTTCCTCTACTCTCTTTCTCTTGGGCAGAAATAATATCAGGCAACTCACATATAGTAAACAGAGTAGTAAAGGTCATTTTCATGAATGAATTGCCTCAAATTTCTCCTCATCTTCCGCTGTTATTCTCTGTATTGGACTGAAGATGCCACTGACGGGAGAAACGTGTTCTCAGTAATGTTTCATTATTCAGCTTGTCGGTTTTCAGAATCATTAGCATCATATAGTATAATCTGTTATATATCAGTCTTTCAAATGTTATATAAATACAACTAGTTATGGAGATCAGTCTAAATATATCAGGCTGTTGTGACTTAGGGATAGACTGAGACTATTGGTCCAGGACGTAGGAAGAGCATCCTCGATGTAACTGAGATTATTTAGTGCTAACAAAGTGTTATCAGTGACCTGTCTCAGAGTTCTGAGGACATCATGAGTTATACCAGCCTCTCCAGGAGCAGCTGATCCACCTTTCTTCGGTACATTATATACTTCATACTCGGTGAAGAGGCAATCACTATCATCAATATTTTGGCTCAAAAATTAATCATTTTCGACCTTCCTTCAGAAGCACTCCCTAACTTTATTCTAATAACATAGGAGATTTTCATGTCTGGATGTTTTGGACCAGTTCTATATGAGGTCATTTGCTTCTCAAGACGAAAGGGATGAACAACATTACCAGTCTCATTCCTGGTTATTTTATTTATAATTTTCCAAGCCAGACTTAAGGTTAGACATATTTAACCCACTAACAAATTGTTTCCATTTCTTTTTCCTAAGTTCTTGCTTCCTATTCCTTGCCTTTGTTAATGCACCTTGGAACGTTCTGAGTAGGTCTCCGGTTCTACATTCATGAGAAGCTTCACCAATCCTCTCAGATTATTATAGAACTTACGATGACGTTTGTTGATATTTATGCTGCAAGATTTCTTCACTTAAGATGTGAGCAAAGTTCTCAATGATGCCACCCCAACCATTGTTAAATTCTTGTGGGCTCGTATTTCTTATACCACTAACCTTTGTGATTAATGAAGTTATGTCTTTATTAAGGAGTAAGAATGAGTTTTTCTTCAGCATTTAACCTTGAGAGAGAACACACAAGCAAGCCACTACCTAAGGTCCTGCACCAGAATGTGTAGACTGACTGGTGTGTGGTAGTGCCTGGTTCTCAGTCACAGTGTAGACTCACTGGTGTGTGGTAGTGCTTGGTTCTCAGTCACAGTGTAGACTCACTGGTGTGTGGTAGTGCTTGATTCTCAGTCACAGTGTAGACTCACTGGTGTGTGGTAGTTCCTGGTTCTCAGTCAGAGTGTATACTCACTGGTGTGTGGTAGTGCCTGGTTCTCAGTCACAGTGTAGACTGACTGGTGTGTGGTAGTGCCTGGTTCTCAATCACAGTGTAGACTGACTGGTGTGTGGTAGTGCCTGGTTCTCAGTCACAGTGTAGACTGACTGGTGTGTGGTAGTGCCTGGTTCTCAGTCACAGTGTAGACTGACTGGTGTGTGGTAGTGCCTGGTTCTCAGTCACAGTGTAGGCTCACTGGTGTGTGGTAGTGCCTGGTTCTCAGTCACAGTGTAGACTCACTGGTGTGTGGTAGTGCTTGGTTCTCAGTCACAGTGTAGACTGACTGGTGTGTGGTAGTGGCTGGTTCTCAGTCACAGTGTAGACTGACTGGTGTGTGGTAGTGCCTGGTTCTCAGTCACAGTTGTAACTGACTGGTGTGTGGTAGTGCCTGGTTCTCAGTCACAGTGTAGACTGACTGGTGTGTGGTAGTGCCTGGTTCTCAGTCACAGTGTAGGCTCACTGGTGTGTGGTAGTGGCTGGTTCTCAGTCACAGTGTAGACTGACTGGTGTGTGGTAGTGCCTGGTTCTCAGTCACAGTGTAGACTGACTGGTGTGTGGTAGTGCCTGGTTCTCAGTCACAGTGTAGACTGACTGGTGTGTGGTAGTGGCTGGTTCTCAGTCACAGTGTAGACTGACTGGTGTGTGGTAGTGCCTGGTTCTCAGTCACAGTGTAGACTGACTGGTGTGTTGTAGTGGCATGGTTCCAGTCACAGTGTAGACTGACTGGTGTGTGGTAGTGCCTGGTTCTCAGTCACAGTGTAGACTGACTGGTGTGTGATAGTGGCTGGTTCTCAGTCACAGTGTATATCATGTGGGAGTTCGACACGTGGATTAGGTAAGAAATACTCACGTAGGCTGGTAGTACGTATAATTACAGATAAGGTGGGTTGCGCCCTTACAGCCGTGACCTGCCTCCTTGCTCCCACTCGTAACACTGACTGACTGGCCGGCCGCCCACGTACCCATAGAGGGTCTTTGAATAATGCCAGGTCAGCGCAATATGAGTTCAGATAGTGACTCAGGCAGAGACGGTTGGTCGTTGAGTCAACGGTACACTGGTTACTGGTAACTGGTTACTACTACTGAGAGCTCGGCGACGCTAGCGTATGTCGTCCCGACATACAACTAATACAAACTAGAGATGGCAGGTATACGGCTTGGGCTGATTCTATACAATGTCAAAGTACACAACAATTAAACATTATAACATACATAAGTAGAACATTGGAATGGAAGCTTACGTAACTGAAACTGTAATGCAATACAAGGTATACTATAGTACAACTTAAAACTCAACAAATGAACAACGAACTCAACGTTGAGATTACAAGTGATAAAAAAAAATTTTGATCGATCGATCTGTATTCATGTGATCTACAGATTTTGAGGGAAGAATATATACAAAGAAAGAGTGTTTAACAGAAAGGCAGATTCGGTGCACTCAAATCTAGACTGTTAACTCTCAGAATGCGGAGAGAACATGAACACAAAAAAAAATTCTTGAATACTGATAAGTTGATACTGTAATTATTCATCTATACAGGTTATTTACATTTAACCCCAACTCTGCTAGGGTGAGATTGACATATGCAGAATGGGTGTCATCTCTGGGAGGATCAAACTCTGTAGCATTGGCTAACTCATGCTGTATTTGAGGCAAATCTGAATTAGAAGTTACAAATGATACTTGAGGATTTCTCAATACCTGTCGTGTAAGTAGGGAATAACGACATTCAGGTTGATCGTCTGACTGAGTATCAGAGGAAGAGAGTACAGGATCAGGAGGATTGTCAGAGTCTGTCACATTGGTCTGGGTTGGAACATCATTATCATCACATACTAACTTCATATGATCCAAATGCGATTCTTTATACTGACCAGTACTAATCTCTCTAACCTTATACTTATTACCAGTGATATGTTCAACTACTCGATAAGGACCAACAAACTTTTGATCAAGCTTTGGCATTGCAGACGTTTTGTTAAAGTTAATCAGCATAACTCTCGAAACCTACTTTGATTTTGGATGGTTTTTGCTCGAGTGTTTGCGACTCTTGTAAATTCAGCTGTTGATTTATGAAGTGTTTCATGGATTCTTCTAAAAACACTTTGAGCTAAGCTGGTACGAGTTGCTATGAAATCATCAGGGTTGTAATTTGGTTTCGGATTAGAATATAACAACTCCTAAGGCAAACGTTTATCTACACCATACAATGCATAATGTGGAGTGTCACCTATAGAAACATTGTAAGCAGAATTTATAGCACACTGCACATCAGGTATAACTTCATCCCAAGTTTCACTGTTGGGATTGATAGTGGCTCTCAAGACATCAAGTACTTTCTTATTGGTTCGTTCTGCTAACCCATTGCTGGCAGGATGATGAGGAACAATGGTGGATTTAGAGATCTTGTACAGGTACATAAATTTTCAAGATCTCATTACAGAATTCACCTCCATTATCTGTTACTAGGGACTTAGGAGTGGTATGCCTGCAGATAATGCGTTCTTTAAACGCTTTAGCTACTGTCTCGGCAGTCTTATCTGCAATATGAACTAACTCACAATATCTGGTGAAATGGTCTACCATAACACACAGATGTTTGTTACCTTGGAGGGAACATTGGAAATTAGTTAACAAATCTAGCGCAACTCTTTCCCACGGTTCGCTAGTAGTTGGATATACTTGGATTGGATTAGGACCATTAGCATTGCCTTTATGTTGCATGCAGACACTACATTTCTTAACATACTCAGAAATATCAGTTGCCATACGAGGCCAAAAGTATTTCAATCTGGCTTGTTTTACTGAACGATCCATACCAGGGTGTGCAACACCTGGTACATCGTGAACTAGCTGTAAGGCTACATTCACTAGTGACTGTGGAATTACTAACTGGTATACTCTTCTGCTAGGAGTACCCAACTCGGCTGTTCGATACAGTAATTCTTGGTTCATGACAAAGTCATGATGGGTGCTGGTGGCTTCACAGTCAGAATAAGATCTCCTGGAGCAGGAATCGAATCACACCAGACCACATGGGATCTGTTCGTTGAGCATTCTTTACATCTTCAGCACTAAATGGAGGGTCTGCAGTTACTATACTAACATGTCGCGATAAGGCATCTGCGACTACATTTGACTTGCCAGGTAAATGCTCAAAGGTGGGATTGAACTCTTGGATAGTCAAGGTCCATCTGGCTAACCTTCCAGTAGGTTGTTTGTTCTGGAATAAGGTATCAGTGGGAGCATGGTCTGTCAAGACATGAACAGAGTACTGATAAATAATGTCTCGGAAGTGCTTTAAAGACCATACTATTGCTAAAGCTTCTTGCTCAGTTACTGTATAATTAAGTTCAGCCTTTGTAAGGACTCGGCTAGCAAATGCAACTGCGTTGTACTTGCCATCAGTCTTCTGAGCTAGTACGGCACCTATGCCAATTGAACTAGCATCAGTTGTCAGATAGAAGGGCTTAGAAAAATCTGGAAATTTCAAAATTGGAGCATATGTTAGCTTTTCTTTTAGAGTGTGGAATGCTCTTTCTTGACGGAAGGTCCAAACAAAAGGAGCATCTTTCTTAAGCAACTCAGTTAGAGGAGCAGCTATGGAAGAAAAATTGGCAATGAAGGATCTATAAAAACCTGCTAAGCCCACAAGGGATCTTACGGCATCAGCAGTTTTGGGAGTTGGAAAATTTAGTACTGCAGTTACTTTACTTTGGTCAGTCGTAACCCCTCTAGGAGTGACTACGTGACCAAGAAACTTAATTTCTGATCTGAAAAATTGACATTTAGACAGTTTGATCTTTAAATTGGCTTCTTCAAGCTTACCAAGTACTACATCAAGTCTTTTCAAGTGTGTATCCACGTCTTTAGACATGACGATTACGTCATCTAAGTACACCAGTGTAGACTAACTGGTGTATGGCAGTGCCTGGCACTCAGGAGAGCCAGCTAAGGCACCAGTGCCAGCAAGTGCCAGTGATAATTGACAGGGTCACACCAAGAGTTAATTGGTAATTTATCTTCTTGAAGAAGTTTGGTTCATTTGTTGTGTGTGTGTGTGTGTGTGTGTGTGTGTGTGTGTGTGTGTGTGTGTGTGTGTGTGTGTGTGTGTACTCACCTAGTTGTACTCACCTAGTTGAGGTTGCGGGGGTCGAGTCCGAGCTCCTGGCCCCGCCTCTTCACTGATCGCTACTAGGTCACTCTCCCTGAGCCGTGAGCTTTATCATACCTCTGCTTAAAGCTATGTATGGATCCTGCCTCCACTACATCGCTTCCCAAACTATTCCACTTACTGACTACTCTGTGGCTGAAGAAATACTTCCTAACATCCCTGTGATTCATCTGTGTCTTCAGCTTCCAACTGTGTCCCCTTGTTACTGTGTCCCATCTCTGGAACATCCTGTCTTTGTCCACCTTGTCAATTCCTCTCAGTATTTTGTATGTCGTTATCATGTCCCCCCTATCTCTCCTGTCCTCCAGTGTCGTCAGGTTGATTTCCTTAACCTCTCCTCGTAGGACATACCTCTTAGCTCTGGGACTAGTCTTGTTGCAAACCTTTGCACTTTCTCTAGTTTTCTTCACGTGCTTGGCTAGGTGTGGGTTCCAAACTGGTGCCGCATACTCCAATATGGGCCTAACGTACACGGTGTACAGGGTCCTGAATGATTCCTTATTAAGATGTCGGAATGCTGTTCTGAGGTTTGCTAGGCGCCCATATGCTGCAGCAGTTATTTGGTTGATGTGCGCTTCAGGAGATGTGCCTGGTGTTATACTCACCCCAAGATCTTTTTCCTTGAGTGAGGTTTGTAGTCTCTGACCCCCTAGACTGTACTTCCGTCTGCGGCCTTCTTTGCCCTTCCCCAATCTTCATGACTTTGCACTTTGGTGGGATTGAACTCCAGGAGCCAATTGCTGGACCAGGTCTGCAGCCTGTCCAGATCCTTTGTAGTTCTGCCTGGTCTTCGATCGAGTGAATTCTTCTCATCAACTTCACGTCATCTGCAAACAGGGACACCTCAGAGTCTATTCCTTCCGTCATGTCGTTCACAAATACCAGAAACAGCACTGGTCCTAGGACTGACCCCTGCGGGACCCCGCTGGTCACAGGTGCCCACTCTGACACCTCGCCACGTACCATGACTCGCTGCTGTCTTCCTGACAAGTATTCCCTGATCCATTGTAGTGCCTTCCCTGTTATCCTGCTTGGTCCTCCAGTTTTTGCACCAATCTCTTGTGTGGAACTGTGTCAAACGCCTTCTTGCAGTCCAAGAAAATGCAATCCACCCACCCCTCTCTCTCTTGTCTTACTGCTGTCACCATGTCATAGAACTCCAGTAGGTTTGTGACACAGGATTTCCCGTCCCTGAAACCATGTTGGCTGCTGTTGATGAGATCATTCCTTTCTAGGTGTTCCACCACTCTTCTCCTGATAATCTTCTCCATGATTTTGCATACTATACATGTCAGTGACACTGGTCTGTAGTTTAATGCTTCATGTCTGTCTCCTTTTTTAAAGATTGGGACTACATTTGCTGTCTTCCATGCCTCAGGCAATCTCCCTGTTTCGATAGATTTATTGAATATTGTTGTTAGGGGTACACATAGCGCCTCTGCTCCCTCTCTCAATACCCATGGGGAGATGTTATCTGGCCCATTGCCTTTGAGGTATCTAGCTCACTCAGAAGCCTCTTCACTTCTTCCTCGGTTGTGTGCACTGTGTCCAGCACTTGGTGGTGTGCCCCACCTCTCCGTCTTTCTGGAGTCCCTTCTGTCTCCTCTGTGAACACTTCTTTGAATCTCTTGTTGAGTTCTTCACATACTTCACGGTCATTTCTTGTTGTCTCTCCTCCTTCATTCCTTAGCCTGATTACCTGGTCCTTGACTGTTGTTTTCCTCCTGATGTGGCTGTACAACAGTTTCGGGTCAGATTTGGCTTTCGCTGCTATGTCATGTTCATATTGTCTTTGGGCCTCCCTTCTTATCTGTGCATATTCGTTTCTGGCTCTACGACTGTTCTCCTTATTCTCCTGGGTCCTTTGCCTTCTATATTTCTTCCATTCCCTAGCACACTTGGTTTTTGCCTCCCTGCACCTTTGGGTAAACCATGGGCTCATCCTGGCTTTTTCATTAATAATGTTACCCTTGGGTACAAACCTCTCCTCAGCCTCCTTGCATTTTGTTGCTACATATTCCATCATCTCATTAACTGGCTTCCCTGCCAGTTCTCTGTCCCACTGAACCCCGTTCAGGTAGTTCTTCATTCCTGTGTAGTCCCCTTTCTTGTAGTTTGGCTTCATTCGTCCTGGCCTTCCTGCTTCTCCCTCCACTTGTAGCTCTACTGTGTATTCGAAGCTTAAAACCACATGGTCACTGGCCCCAAGGGGTCTTTCATATGTGATGTCCTCGATATCTGCCTACTCAAGGTTTAATACTAAGTCCACCTTGTTTGTTCATCCTCTCCCCTCTCTCTTTTAGTGTCCCTCTGT
>NC_069451.1:30717532-30738926 GCF_026875155.1 Cherax quadricarinatus | reverse complement strand
AAGTTGGACAGAGACAGGATGTTCCAGAGATGGGACACAGAAACATGGGGTCATACTTGGAAGTTGAAGACTCAGATGAGTCAATGGGATGTTAGGAAGTATTTCTTTAATCATAGAGTTGTCAGGAAGTGGAAGAATCTGGCAAGTGGCGTAGTGGAGGCAGGAACCATACATAGTTTTAAGACGAGGTTAGATAAAGTTCATGGAGCAGAGAGAGAGACAGGACCTAGTAGCAATCAATGAAGAGGCTGGGCCAGAATCTATGAATCGACCCCCTGGAACCACAAATAGGTGAGCACAAATAGTTGAGTACACACACAGACGAGTCACAGGGATGCTAGGAAGTATTTCTTCAGTCATGGAGTTGTCAGGAAGTGGAATAGTGTAGCAAGTGATGTAGTGGAGGCAGGAACTATACATAGTTTTAAGAGGAGGTATGACAAAGCTCAGGGAGCAGAGAAAGAGAGGACCTAGTAGCGATCAATGAAGACGCGGGGCCAGGAGCTGAGTCTCGACCTCTGCAACCACAATTAGGTGAGTGCAATTAGGTGAGTACACACACAGGGGTGAGACGTACAGGCAGGTCACCTAACACCTGCTGTTGCTGTTACTATTCACCTAGCAGTAAATAGGTACTTGGATATTAATTGACTGTTGTGGGTACTATCCTTCTCGACCGCCTTCTCCTCCTCCTCTACAACCACCTCCTCCAGAGCCTCCTCCTACTGGTTCACTAGAGTCAGAGGGACGCACTGCGACAAACGCAGGTAGTAACTAAGGATAATTGAGTCTGCCCTCACACTCCCTGGCTGCTCACACTCTCACGTTTTCTTCGCCTCATTAACCTCCCTCGCCACAACATTAATTCCATTTAAAAACCTCTGCCTCCTCACCCACCTCATCTCAGCCTTGATACTGGCGATAAAAATACATTTTAGCCACCTTCCCTTGCCTAGGATTAAATGTAATAGGCAATTATTACCCCTAGGAGCTGTACTCTTAGTGGCTTGGTACGGTGTAGTCTCTCAATGGCCCTATAAATCAACAACACCAACTTCTTAAATTTTCTTAAAATTATCACCATTTTTTTTTCCAGTGGGAAACCACAACTAATTTTTCTTCTTGTACTTAAAACCGTCAAATTTACTTGTTGATGTGAATATGTTCACAGATTTCCTTGCCTTGACAGACATACCCTGGCTGGCCTCGTGGTGGATAAGGGCCTGACCAACCAGGCTGTTACTGCTGGCCGCACGTAAACCAGCGTTGGAACCACAACCCTGTTGGTCAGGTACTGATTTTAGATGCCTGTCCAGAGCCTTCTTGAAGACAGCCGGGGTTCTATTGGTAATCCCCCTTATGTATGCTGGGAGGCAGTTGAACAGTCTTGGACCCCTGACACATCTTGTTGTCACTTAGTGTACTATCAACTTTTCCTGTTATTCCTTCATAGCGCACAAAATGCGTAATAAAAGGAATAACAGAAGTTGCCAGATGGATCTATAACTTCCTAACAAATAGAACACAAAGGGTAATAGTAAACAGAGTAAATCTGAGGCAGCTACAAGGAAAAGCTCTGTTCCACAAGGCACAGTACTCGCCCCATCCTGTTCCTTATCCTCATATCTGACAGAGATGTCAGCCACAGCACCGTGTCTTCCTTTCCGGATGACACCCGAATTTGCATGACAGTGTCATCCATTGAAGACACTACAGGATTCCAAGCTGACATCAACCAAGTCTTTAATGGACCGTGGAAAACAATATGGAGTTCAGTGAAGATAAATATCATTTACTCCGATATGGAAAACTTGAGGAAATTAAAACCTTATCGGAGTATAAAACAAATTCCAACCAGACAATAGAGCGAGAAACCAATGTGTGATAATGTCAGGGATGCCTTATCCTCATATCAGACATAGACAGAGATATACACCACAGCACCGTATCATCCTTTGCGGATGATACTAGGATCTGCATGAGGCTGTCATCTGCTGAGGACGCGGTTAACCTCCAAGAAGATATAAACAAAGTTTTCCAGTGGGCAACGGTAAACAATATGATGTTCAATGAGGACAAATTCCAACTACTCCGTTATGGAAAACTGGAGGAGATAATAACTAGAACAGAGTATACTACAAACTCTGGCCATACAATAGAGCGGAAAAATAATGTAAGGGACCTGGGAGTAGTAATGTCTGAGGATCTCACTTTCAAGGATCACAACAATGCCACGATCACAAGTGCAAAGAAAATGATAGGATGGATAATGAGAACTTTCAAAACGAGAGATGCCAAGCCAATGATGATCCTTTTCAAATCACTTGTTCTCTCTAGGCTGGAATACTGCTGTACATTAACATCTCCATTCAAAGCAGGTGAAATCGCAGATCTAGAGAGTGTAAAGAGATCCTTTACTGCATGTATAAGTTCTGTCAAGCACCTTAACTACTGGTAACGCTTGGAAGCACTTGACTTGTACTCGTTGGAACGCAGGAGGGAGAGATATATCATAATCTACACTTGGAAAATCTTGGAAGGAATGGTCCCAAATCTGCACACAGAAATCACTCCCTACGAAAGTAAAAGACTGGGCAGGCGATGCAAAATGCCCCCAATAAAAAGTAGGGGCGCCATTGGTACACTAAGGGAAAACACCATAAGTGTCCGGGGCCCAAGACTGCTCAACAGCCTCCCATCAAGCATTAGGGGAGTTGCCAATAAAGCCCTGGCTGCCTTCAAGAGAGAGCTGGACAGATACCTAAACTCAGTGCCGGATCAGCCGGGCTGTGGCTCGTACGTTGGACTGCATGCGACCAGCAGTAACAGCCTAGTTGATCAGGCCCTGATCCATCGGGAGGCCTGGTCATGGACCGGGCCGCGGGGGCGATGATCCCCGGAATAACCTCCAGGTAACCTCCAGGTAAGTCCGTGATGGTTCACTTCAAATCGCTTGTTCTCTCTAGGCAGGTATACTGCTGTACACTAACTGCCCCTTTCAAGGCTGGAGACATTACTGATCTAGGGAATGTATAGAGAACTTTCACGGCATGCATAGATACGATAAAGCACCTAAATTCCTGGGAACGGTTGAAGTTCCTTGATTTGTATTTCCTGGAATGCAGGCGAGAAAGATACATGATAATATACACTTGGAAAATGCTAAGAGACAAGACAATAAATGTCAGGGGCCCAAGACTGTTCAATTACCTCCCAGCATACATAAGGGGGATTACCAATAGACCCTTGGTTGTCTTCAAGAAGGCGTTGGACAGGCACCAAAAGTCAGCACCTGATCAACCGGGCTGTGAATTGTACATCGCTCTGCTTGCTGCCAGCAGTAACAGCCTAGTTGATCAGACATTGATCGACTATGAGGCCTGGTCACAGACCGGGCCACGAGGGTGTTGAGCCCCGAAACTCTCTCCAGGTACACTCCAGGTACACTCCAGGTACACTCCAGGAATATTCCTGCTTTTCTTTGGGGGAAGCTGCATCGCCCGCCGAATTAATCAACCAGTCAACAACCACCAGTCAACCAACCACCAGTCAACCAACCACCAATCAATCAACCACCAGTCAACCAACCACCAGTCAACCAACCACCAGTCAACCAACCACCAGTCAACCAACCACCAGTCAACCAACCACCAATCAACCAACCACCAGTCAACCAACTGCCAGTCAACCAACCACCAGTCAACCAACCACCAGTCAACCAACCACCAGTCAACCAACCACCAATCAACCACAAGTCAACCAACCACCAGTCAACCAACCACCAGTCAACCAACCACCAGTCAACCAACCACCAGTCAACCAATCACCAATCAACCAACCACCAGTCAACCAACTGCAGTCAACCAACCACCAGTCAACCAACTGCTAGTCAACCAACCACTAGTCAACCAACCACCAATTAACCAACCACCAGTCAACCAACCACCAGTCAACCAACCTCCAATCAACCAACCACCAGTCAACCAACCACCAATCAACCAACCACCAGTCAACCAACCACCAGTCAACCAACCACCAGTCAACCAACTGCCAGTCAACCAACCACCAGTCAACCAACCACCAATTAACCAACCACCAGTCAACCAACCACCAGTCAACCAACCACCAATCAACCAACCACCAGTCAACCAACCACCAATCAACCAACCACCAGTCAACCAACTGCCAGTCAACCAACCACCAGTCAACCAACTGCCAGTCAACCAACCACCAGTCAACCAACTGCCAGTCAACCAACCACCAGTCAACCAACCACCAGTCAACCAACCATCAGTCAACCAACTGTCAGTCAACCAACCACCAGTCAACCAACCACCAGTCAACCAACTGCCAGTCAACCAACCACCAGTCAACCAACTGCCAGTCAACCAACCACCAGTCAACCAACTGCCAGTCAACCAACCACCAGTCAACCAACCACCAGTCAACCAACCATCAGTCAACCAACTGTCAGTCAACCAACCACCAGTCAACCAACCACCAGTCAACCAACTGCCAGTCAACCAACCACCAGCCAACCAACCACCAGTCAACTAACCACCAGTCAACCAATCACCAGTCAACCAACCACCAGTCAACCAACCACCAGTCAACAAACCACCAGTCGTCTCTGTTGACCAAACTAACAGAATATTAATTAACCAGTGAGAGAGGTCAACAAGGGTGAGTCATCTGAGAGTGATTATACTGCCCACACTGCCCACATTGCCTACACTGCCCACACTGTCCACACTGCCCACACTGTCCACACTGCCCACACTGCCCACACTGCCCACACTGACCACACTGTTCACACTGCCCACACTGTCCACATTGCCCACTCTGTCCATGCTGCCCACACTGCCCACACTGTCCATACTGCCCACGCTGTCGATACTGCCCACATTGTCCACACTGTCCATACTGCCCACACTGTCCATACTGTCCACACTGCATACACTGCCCACACTGCCCACACTGTCCACACTGCCCACACTGTCCATACTGCCCACACTGCATACACTGCCCACACAGTCCACACTGTGCGCTCTGCCAACACTGTCCACACTTTCCACGCTGCCCATACTGCCCACACTGCCCACACTGTCCACACTGCCCACACTGTGCACACTGTCCACACTCAACACTGCCCACACTACCTACACTGTCCACACTGCCCACACTGTCCAAATTGCCAACACTGTCCACACTTTCCACACTCTCCATACTTCCCACACTGCCCATTCTGTCCACACTGCCCACACTGTCAACACTTCCCACACTGCCCACTCTGTTCACACTGCCATTCAAGGGTCTAGATTATTGTGCACCCCGTATTCATCCCGTGGACAGTAGCACAAGAACATATGGATACGGAAAGGAACTAGGCCACAAAAGAGTTAACAGGAGTACATCTGGATTTATGTGTGCAGTTCTCTTATGTTATCAGGAAATTTAGGAAATTTGCTTAATATATCTGGTATCTTATTTTCCTTAATGAGATATTTTGACATGTCACAAAGGTTATTATACTGTCTATCTCTGTATTCTTCAATAAGTGGATAATTAAGCACATAGTGTTCAAGACAGTGACCATAGGCATGACCACATAATTTGCATTTAGTTTGATCATCATCTATGTGTCTCCCAAACTGCCAGAAGTACTTGTAACCAAGCCTAAGCCTGGCCACTACAACATCAGTCAGTACTTGTAACCTAGCCTAAGCCTGGCCACTACAACATCAGTCAGTACTTGTAGCCTAGCCTAAGCCTGGCCACTACAACATCAGTCATTACTTGTAACCTAGCCTAAGCCTGGAAACTACAACATCAGTCATTACTTTGTACTTAGCCTAAGCCTGGCCACTACAACATCAGTCAGTACTTGTAACCTAGCCTAAGCCTGGCCACCACAACATCAGTCAGTACTTGTAACCAAGCCTAAGCCTGGCCACTACAACATCAGTCAGTACTTGTAACCTAGCCTAAGCCTAGCCACTACAACATCAGTCAGTACTTGTAACCTAGCCTAAGCCTGGCCACTACAACATCAGTCAGTACTTGTAACCTAGCCTAAGCCTGGCCACTACAACATCAGTCATTACTTGTAACCTAGCCTAAGCCTGGCCATACAACATCAGTCAGTACTTGTAACTAGCCTAAGCCTGGCCACTACAACATCAGTCAGTACTTGTAACCAAGCCTAAGCCTGGCCACTACAACATCAGTCAGCACTTGTAACCTAGCCTAAGCCTGGCCACTACAACATCAGTCAGTACTTGTAACCAAGCCTAAGTCTGGCCACTACAACATCAGTCAGTACTTGTAACCAAGCCTAAGCCTGGCACTACAACATCAGTCAGTACTTGTGACCAAGCCTAAGCCTGGCCACTACAACATCAGTCAGTACTTGTAACCTAGCCTAAGCTTGGCCACTACAACATCAGTCAGTTACTTGTAACCAAGCCTAAGCCTGGCCACCTACAACATCAGTCAGTACTTGTAACCAAGCCTAAGCCTGGCCACTACAACATCAGTCAGTACTTGTAACCAAGCCTAAGCCTGGCCACTACAACATCAGTCAGTACTTGTAACAAGCCTAAGCCTGGCACTACAACATCAGTCAATACTTGTAACCAAGCCTAAGCCTGGCCACTACAACATCAGTCAGTACTTGTAACCAAGCCTAAGCCTGGCCACTACAACATCAGTCAATACTTGTAACCAAGCCTAAGCCTGGCCACTACAACATCAGTCAGTACTTGTAACCAAGCCTAAGCCTGGCCACTACAACATCAGTCAGTACTTGTAACCAAGCCTAAGCCTGGCCACTACAGTATCAGTCAGTACTTGTAACCAAGCTAAGTCTGGCCACTACAAATCAGTCAGTACTTGTAACCAAGCCTAAGCCTGGCCACTACAACATCAGTCGTACTTGTAACCTAGCCTAAGCCTGGCCTCTACAACATCAGTCAGTACTTGTAACCTAGCCTAAGCCTGGCCACTACAACATCAGTCAGTACTTGTAACCAAGCCTAAGCCTGGCCACTACAACATCAGTCAGTACTTGTAACCAAGCCTAAGTCTGGCCACTACAACATCAGTCAGTACTTGTAACCAAGCCTAAGCCTGGCCACTACAACATCAGTCACTACTTGTAACCTAGCCTAAGCCTGGCCTCTACAACATCAGTCAGTACTTGTAACCTAGCTAAGCCTGGCCATACAACATCAGTCAGTACTTGTAACCAAGCCTAAGCCTGGCCACTACAACATCAGTCAGTACTTGTAACTAGCTAAGCCTGGCCACTACAACATCAGTCAGTACTTGTAACCAAGCCTAAGTCTGGCCACTACAACATCAGTCAGTACTTGTAACCAAGCCTAAGCCTGGCCACTACAACATCAGTCAGTACTTGTGACCAGGCATAAGCCTGGCCACTACAACATCAGTCAGTACTTGTAACCTAGCCTAAGCCTGGCCACTACAACATCAGTCAGTACTTGTAACCAAGCCTAAGCCTGGCCACTACAACATCAGTTAGTGCTTGTAACCAAGCCTAAGTCTGGCCACTACAACATCAGTCAGTACTTGTAACCAAGCCTAAGCCTGGCCACTACAACATCAGTCAGTACTTGTAACCAAGCCTAAGCCTGGCCACTACAACATCAGTCAATACTTGTAACCAAGCCTAAGCCTGGCCACTAGAACATCAGTCAGTACTTGTAACCAAGCCTAAGCCTGGCCACTACAACATCAGTCAGTACTTGTAACCAAGCCTAAGCCTGGCCACTACAGCATCAGTCAGTACTTATAACCAAGCCTAAGTCTGGCCACTACAACATCAGTCAGTACTTGTAACCAAGCCTAAGCCTGGCCACTACAACCATCAGTCAGTACTTGTAACCTAGCATAAGCCTGGCCTCTACAACATCAGTCAGTACTTGTAACCTAGCCTAAGCCTGGCCACTACAACATCAGTCAGTACTTGTAACCAAGCCTAAGCCTGGCACTACAACATCAGTCAGTACTTGTAAACCTAGCCTAAGCCTGGCCACTATAACATCAGTCAGTACTTGTAACCAAGCCTAAGTCTGGCCACTACAACATCAGTCAGTACTTGTAACCAAGCCTAAGTCTGGCCACTACAACATCAGTCAGTACTTGTAACCAAGCCTAAGCCTGGCCACTACAACATCAGTCAGTACTTGTAACCAAGCCTAAGCCTGGCCACTACAACATCAGTCAATACTTGTAACCAAGCCTAAGCCTGGCCACTACAACATCGGTCAGTACTTGTAACCAAGCCTAAGCCTGGCCACTAGAACATCAGTCAGTACTTGTAACCAAGCCTAAGCTGGCCACTAACAACATCAGTCAGTACTTGTAACCAAGCCTAAGCCTGGCCACTACAGCATCAGTCAGTACTTGTAACCAAGCCTAAGTCTGGCCACTACAACATCAGTCAGTACTTGTAACCAAGCCTAAGCCTGGCCACTACAACATCAGTCAGTACTTGTAACCTAGCCTAAGCCTGGCCTCTACAACATCAGTCAGTACTTGTAACCTAGCCTAAGCCTGGCCACTACAACATCAGTCAGTACTTGTAACCAAGCCTAAGCCTGGCCACTACAACATCAGTCAGTACTTGTAACCTAGCCTAAGCCTGGCCACTACAACATCAGTCAGTACTTGTAACCAAGCCTAAGTCTGGCCACTACAACATCAGTCAGTACTTGTAACCAAGCCTAAGCCTGGCCACTACAACATCAGTCAGTACTTGTGACCAGGCTAGACTGGCCACTACAACATCAGTCAGTACTTGTAACCTAGCCTAAGCCTGGCCACTACAACATCAGTCAGTACTTGTAACCAAGCCTAAGCCTGGCCACTACAACATCAGTCAGTGCTTGTAACCAAGCCTAAGTCTGGCCACTACAACATCAGTCAGTACTTGTAACCAAGCCTAAGCCTGGCCACTACAACATCAGTCAGTACTTGTAACCAAGCCTAAGCCTGGCCACTACAACATCAGTCAATACTTGTAACCAAGCCTAAGCCTGGCCACTACAACATCAGTCTGTACTTGTTACCAAGCCTAAGCCTGGCCACTACAACATCAGTCGTACTTGTAAATAAGCCTAAGCCTGGCCACTACAACATCAGTCAGTACTTGTTACCAAGCCTAAGCCTGGCCACTACAACATCAGTCAGTACTTGTAACCAAGCCTAAGCCTGGCCACTAACATCGGTCAGTGTTCACATTGCAAGTTGCTACATAAACATACTTATCTACGTTCATGTTATCATAGTGGGTTATAGATCTACTCAGGCGTCTAACTGCATTCCAATAACATTAACTTCTCTCCTATTATTATTCCTAATGCTAGACACAGTTATACCAAAGTTATATTCTACATTCTCCTTCTGGATACTCTTCTTGGCTAACATATCAACTTTATCATGAAGGAGTAATCCAATGTGTGGTGGGATACATGACAATTGTATATTAATTCTTTTCCCAGGTTTCTAAGCATCTGACTTCTTATATGAGTATGTTGTTAGAGTCTTTATGTGAGTCAAAAACCATCATTCATGACATAGAATCAGTAATGATGATAGAGTCAAGGTCAGTGTCATAAGTTAGCTTTAGCACCATTAGCATTGCAAACAATTTAGTTTGCTGTGCAGACGCCCAGATGTTAATTCTTAGGACTAACTCAACAAATTTGTTATAGTTCTTAACTAGGGAGGTGGCAACAAGAGCAGATGCAGCCCTGCCAGAAGACTCCTGTTTAGATCCATCAGTGTGTACAACTTGTGATAACTTACTACTACCAGCTAGGCGAGAAATTTCTTCTTGAACAGTTGCTTTAACAAGTGATTTAAGGAAGGGATTACTAATGAGCTTCTTGGGAGGGACTTGCAGGTATGTGATATTAAATGAACACATCTTCCACGGAGGGGTGAAATGCTCTTGCTGTCTACAGTGATACAGTTCATGCAGGTTATAAAACTTAATGTAATTACATGTTTTCACAATCCATTAGATCTGAGTGTATATACTTCTAGACATTTAGTAAGACTCATAGCGACAGTGTCTGGTTCATTTCTTAACATTATAATACGGAGTACAGTGTTAATCTCAACAATCCTATCACTGATACTAGAAATACCAAGCTCCATCCTCATATTATGAACCTTTGTACATTTGGGACAGACAAGAATAATTCTGAGAGCTTCATTTTGCATAAACTCCAAGTGTCGGAGAGAACTTTCTCTAGCTAATATCAACATGGGAGCAGCATAATCAACTAAGGATCTAACATAGGCTATGTACATCATCCTCACGATTCTCACATTACCATCATAGTTGGGGTTGCTGCCAGCAACTTTGGCACCATAGTTTGGGTTGTACCCAGCAACATTAACACCATAGTTGGGGTTGTAGCCAGCAACATTAACACCATAGCTGGGGTTGTAGCCAGCAACATTACCACCATAGTTGAGGTTGTAGCCAGAAATATTAGCACCATAATTGGGGATGTAGCCAGCAACATTAGCACCATAGTTGGGGTTGTAGCCAGCAACATTAGCACCATAGTTGGGGTTGTAGCCAGCAACATTACCACAATAGTTGAGGTTGAAGCCAGAAACATTAGCACCATAATTGAGGTTGTAGCCAGCAACATTAGCACCATAGTTGGGGTTGTAGCCAGACACATTAGCACCATAATTGGGGTTGTAGACAGCAACATTAGCACCATAGTTGGGGTTGTAACCAGCAAAATTAGCACCATATTTTGGGATGCAGCCAGCAGCATCAGCACCATAGTTGGGGGTGTAGCCACCAACATCAGCAACATAGTTGGGGTTGCATCCAGCAACATCAGCACCATTGTTTGAGTTGTAGTCAGCAACATTAGCACTATAGTTGGGGTTGTAGCCAGCAACATTACCACCATAATTGGGGTTGCAGCAAGCAACATTAGCACCACAATTGGGGTTGTAGCCAGCAACATTAGCACCATAGTTGAGGTTGTAGCCAGCAACATTAGCACTGTAGTTGGAGTTGTAGCCAGCAACATTAGCACCATAGTTGAGGTTGTAATCAGCAACATTAGCATCATAGTTGGGGTTGTAGTCAGCAACATTACCACCATAGTTGAGGTTGTAATCAGCAACATTAGCACCATAGTTGGGGTTGTAACCAGCAACATTACCACCATAGTTGGGGTTGTAGCCAGCAACATTAGCACTATAGTTGTGGTTGTAGTCAGCAACATTAGCACCATAGTTGAGGTTGTAATCAGCAACATTAGCACCATAGTTGGAGTTGTAACCAGCAACATTATCACCATAGTTGGGGTTGTAGCCAGCAACATTAGCACCACAGTTGGGTTGTAACCAGCAACATTACCACCATAGTTGGGGTTGTAGCAAGCAACACTAACACCATAGTTGGGGTTGTAGCCAGCATCATTAGCACCATAGTTAAGGTTGTAGCCAGAAACATTAGCACTATATTTGGGGTTGTAGCAAGCAACACTAGACCATAGTTGAGGTTGTAATCAGCAACATTAGCACCATAGTTGAGGTTGTAACCAGCAACATTAGCACCATAGTTGGGGATGTAGCCAGCAACATTAGCACCATAGTTGAGGTTGTAACCAGCAACATTAGCACCATAGATGGGGTTGCAGCCAGCAACATTAGCACCATAGTTGGGGTTATAGCGAGCACCATTAGCACCATAGTTGGGGTTGTAGCCAGTAACATTAGCACCATAGCTAGGGTTGTAGCCAGTAACATTAGCACCATAGTTGGGGTTGTAGCAATCAACATTACCACCAGAGTTGGGGTTGTAGCCAGCAACATTAGCACCATAGTTGAGGTTGTAGCCAGCAACAATAGCACCATAGTTGGGGTTGTTGCCAGCAACATTAGCACCATAGTTGGGGTTGTAGGCAGCAACATTACCACCATAGTTGGGGTTGTAGCCAGCAACATTAGCACCGTAGTTGGGGTTGTAGCCAGCAACATTACCACCTTAGTTGAGGTTGTAGCCAGCAATATTAGCACCATAGCTGCGGTTGTAGGCAGCAACATTAGCACAATAGTTGGGGTTGTAGCCAGTAACATTAGCACCATAGTTTGGGTTGTAGCCTGCAACATTAGCACCATAGTTGGGGTTGTAGCCAGCAACATTAGCACCATAGTTGAGGATGTAGCCAGCAACAATAGCACCATAGTTGGGGTTTTTGCCAGCAACATTAGCACCATAATTGGGGTTGTAGCCAGCAACATTAGCACCATAGTTGGGGTTGTAGCAAGCAACATTAGCACCATAGTTGAGGTTTTAGCAAGCAACAATAGCACCATAGTTGGGGTTGTAGCAAGCAACATTAGCACCATAGTTGGGGTTGTAGCCAGCAACATTAGCACCATAGTTGGGGTTGTAACCAGCAACATTAGCAACATAGTTGGGGTTGTAGCCAGCAACATTAGCACCATAGTTGGGGTTGTAACCAGCAACATTAGCACAATAGTTGGGGTTGTAGCCAGCAAAATAACCACCATAGTTGGGGCTGTAGCCAGCAACATTAGCAACATAGTTGGGGTTGTAGCCAGCAACATTAGCACCATAGTTGGGGTTGTAACCAGCAACAGTAGCACAATAGTTGGGGTTGTAGCCAGCAACATAACTACCATAGTTGGGGCTGTAGCCAGCAACATTAGCAACATAGTTGGGGTTGTAGGAAGCAACATTAGCACCATAGTTGAGGTTTTAGCCAGCAACAATAGCACCATAGTTGGGGTTGTAGCCAGCAACATTACCAACATAGTTGGGGTTGTAGCCAGCAACATTAACACCATAGTGGGGGTTTAAGCCAGCAACATTAGCACTATAGTTGGGGTTGTAGCAAGCAACATAACCACAATAGATGGGGCTGTAGCCAGCAACATTAGCAACATAGTTGGGGTTGTAGCAAGCAACATTAGCAACATAGTTGGGGTTGTAGCCAGCAACATTAGCACCATAGTTGGGGTTGTAACCAGCAACAATAGCACCATAGTTGGGGTTGTAGCCAGCAACATAACCACCATAGTTGGGGCTGTAGCCAGCAACATTAGCACCATAGTTGGTGTTGTAGCCAGCAACATAACCACCATAGTTCAGGTTGTAGCCAGCAATATTAGCTCCATAGTTGGGGTTGTAGTCAGCACCATTAGCACCATAGTTGGGGTTATTATTATTATTATTATCACACTGGCCGATTCCCACCAAGGAAGGGTGGCCCGAAAAAGAAAAACTTTCACCATCATTCACTCCATCACTGTCTTGCCAGAAGGGTGCTTTACACTACAGTTTTTAAACTGCAACATTAACACCCCTCCTTCAGAGTGCAGACACTGTACTTCCCATCTCCAGGACTCAAGTCCGGCCTGCCGGTTTCCCTGAATCCCTTCATAAATGTTACTTTGCTCACACTCCAACAGCACGTCAAGTATAAAAACCATTGTCTCCATTCACTCCTATCAAACACGCTCACGCATGCCTGCTGGAAGTCCAAGCCCCTCGCACACAAAACCTCCTTTACACCCTCCCTCCAACCTCTCCTAGGCCGACCCCTACCCCGCCTTCCTTCCACTACAGACTGATACACTCTTGAAGTTATTCTGTTTCGCTCCATTCTCTCCACATGTCCGAACCACCTCAACAACCCTTCCTCAGCCCTCTGGACAACAGTTTTGGTAATCCCGCACCTCCTCCTAACTTCCAAACTACGAATTCTCT
Source organism: Cherax quadricarinatus (assembly GCF_026875155.1). Taxonomy (NCBI): domain Eukaryota; kingdom Metazoa; phylum Arthropoda; class Malacostraca; order Decapoda; family Parastacidae; genus Cherax; species Cherax quadricarinatus. Next base: position 30,725,128 of record NC_069451.1, on the reverse strand, counting down.
GCATTATATTCACACCACACATTGCTCTCAGACATGACATCTCCACTGCCTCCAGCCTTCTCCTCGCTGCAACATTCATCACCCATGCTTCACACCCATATAAGAGCGTTGGTAAAACTATACTCTCATACATTCCCCTCTTTGCCTCCAAGGACAAAGTTCTTTGTCTCCACAGACTCCTAAGTGCACCAGCAAAATTAGCACCATAGTTGGGGTTGTAGCCAGCAACATTAGCACCATAGTTGGGGTTGTAGCCATCAACAATAGCACCATAGTTGGGGTTGTAGCCAGCAACAATAGCGCGATAGTTGTGGTTGTAGCCATCAACATTAGCACCATAGTTGGGGTTGTAGCCAGAAATATTAACACCATAATTGAGGTTTTAGCCAGCCACATTAGCACCATAGTTGGGGTTGTAGCCAGCCACATTAGCACCATAGTTGGGGTTGCAACCCGCAACATTAGCACCATAGTTGGGTTTGTAACCGGCAACATTACCAACATAGTTGGGGTTGTAGCCAGCAATATTAACACCATAGTTTGGGTTGTAGCCAGCAATATTAACACCATAGTTGGGGTTGTAGCCAGCAACATTACCAACATAGTTGAGGTTGTAACCAGCAACATTACCAACATAGCTGGGGTTGTAGCCAGCAACATTACCAACATAGTTGGGGTTGTAGCCAGCAATAATAACACCATAGTTGGGGTTGTAGCCAGCAACATTATCAACATAGTTGGGGTTGTAGCCAGCAATATTAACACCATAGTTGGGGTTGTAGCCATGAATATTAACACCATACTTGCGGTTGTAGCCAGCAACATTACCAACATAGTTGGGGTTGTAGCAAGCAACATTACCAACATAGTTGGGGTTGTAGCCAGCAACATTACCAACATAGTTGGGGTTGTAGCCACCAACATTATCAACATAGTTGGGGCTGTAGCCAGAAACATTAGCACCATAGCTGGGGTTGTAGCTAGCAATATTACCACCATAGTTGAGGTTGTAGCCAGCAATATTAACACCATAGTTTGGGTTGTAGCCAGCAACATTAGCACCATAGTTGGGGTTGTAATCAGCAACATTAACACCATAGTTGGGGTTGTAGCCAGCAACATTAGCACCATAGTTGGGGTTGTAGCCAGCAACATTAGCACCATATTTGGGGTTGTAGCCAGCAACATTAGCACCATAGTTGGGGTTGTAGCCAGCAACATTAGCACCATATTTGGGGTTGTAGCCAGCAACATTAGCACCATAGTTGTGGTTGTAGCCAGCAACATTAGCACCATAGTTGGGGTTGTAATCAGCAACATTAGCACCATAGTTGGGGTTGTAGCCAGCAACATTAGCACCATAGTTGGGGTTGTAATCAGCAACATTAGCACCATAGTTGGGGTTGTAGCCAGCAACATTAGCACCATAGTTGGGGTTGTAGCCAGCAACATTAGCCCCATATTTGGGGTTGTAGCCAGCAACATTAGCACCATAGTTGTGGTTGTAGCCAGCAACATTACCACCATAGTTGTGGTTGTAGCCAGCAACATTAGCACCATAGTTGGTGTGCGTGTGTGTGTGTGTTTGTGAATGCGTGTGTATGTGTGTGTGTGTGTACTCACCTATTTGTACTCACCTATTTGTGGTTGCAGGGGTCGATTCACAGCTCCTGGCCCCGCCTCTTCGCTGATTGCTACTAGGTCCTTTCTCTCCCTGCCCCATGAGCTCTATCATACCTCGCCTTAAAACTATGTATGGTTCCTGCCTCTACCACATCACCTTCTAGGCTATTCCACGGCCTGACTACTCTATGACTGAAGAAATACTTCCTAACATCCCTTTGATTCATCTGAGTCTTCAACTTCCAATTGTGACCTCTTGTGTCTGTGTCCCTTCTCTGGAACATCCCGTCTTTGTCCACCTTGTCTTTTCCCGCGCAGTTTTTTATATGTCGTTATCATGTTCCCCTGACCCTCCTGGCCCCAGTGTCGTCAGGCCAATTTCCCTCAACCTTTCATCATAGGACAATCCCCGTAGCCTTGGGACTAGTCTTCTTGAAAAAACCTTTGCACTTTCTCTAATTTCTTGCGTGCTTGACTAGGTGTGGATTCCAAATGGTGCTGCATACTCCAGTATGGGGCCCGACGTAAAATGGTATACAGAGTCTTAAACGAATCCTTGCTGAGGTATCGGAACGCTATCGTACGGTTTGCCAGGCGCCCGTATGCTGCAGCAGTTATCTGAAATTTACGTGCGCCTCAAGGAGATATGTTCGGTGTTATTTCTCACCCCCTGATCTTTTTCCTTTAGTGAGGTTTGCAGTCTTTGGCCGTCTAAACTTATTGTGTGTGCGGGCTTCTTTGCCCTTCCCCCAAACTTCATGATTTGCATTTGGCAGGGTTTAAATTCAAGGAGCCAGTTGCTGGACCAGGCTTGTAGCCTGTCCAGGTCTCTTTGTAGTCCTGCCTTATCCTCGTCCGATTTGATTCTTCTCATTAACTTCACATCATCTGCAAACAAGGACACTTCTGAGTCTATCCCTTCCGTTATATCGTTCACGTTTACCAAGAACAGCACAGGTCCTAGGACTGACCCCTGTGGAACCCCGCTTGTCACAGGCGCCCACTCTGACACCTCGTCGCGTACCATGACTCGTTGTTGCCTCCCTGTCAGATATTCTCTGATCCATTGCAGTGCCTTTCCTGTTATGTGTGCCTGGTCCTCTAGCTTTTGCAGTAACCTCTTGTTTACCTGGAGTTTACCTGGAGAGAGTTTCGGGGGTCAACGCCCCCGCGGCCCGGTCTGTGACCAGGCCTCCTGGTGGATCAGCGCCTGATCAACCAGGCTGTTGCTGCTGGCTGCACGCAAACCAACGTACGAGCCACAGCCCGGCTGATCAGGAACTGACTTTAGGTGCTTGTCCAGTGCCAGCTTGAAGACTGCCAGGGGTCTGTTGGTAATCCCCCTTGTGTGTGCTGGGAGGCAGTTGAACAGTCTCGGGCCCCTGACACTTATTGTATGGTCTCTTAACATGCTAGTGACACCCCTGCTTTTCATTGGGGGATGGTGCATCGTTCTGCCAAGTCTTTTTCTTTTGTAGTGAGTGATTTTCGTGTGCAAGTTCGGTACTAGTCCCTCTAGGATTTTCCAGGTGTATATAATCATGTATCTCTCCCTCCTGCGTTCCAGGGAATACAGGTTTAGAAACCTCAAGCGCTCCCAGTAATTGAGGTGTTTTATCTCCGTTATGCGCGCCGTGAAAGTTCTCTGTAATTTTCTAGGTCGGCAATTTCACCTGCCTTGAAAGGGCTGTTAGAGTGCAGCAATATTCCACCCTAGATAGAACAAGTGACCTGAAGAGTGTCATCATGGGCTTGGCCCCCCTAGTTTTGAAGGTTCTCATTACCATCCTGTCTTTTTTTCTAGCAGATGCGATTGATACAATTTATGGTCCTTGAAGGTGAGATCCCCCGCCCATAATCACTCCCAGGTCTTTGACGTTGGTGTTTCGCTCTATTTTGTGGCCAGAAATTTGTTTTGTACTCTGATGAAGATTTAATTTCTCATGTTTACCATATCTGAGTAATTGAAATTTCTCATCGTTGAACTTCATATTGTTTTCTGCAGCCCACTGAAAGATTTGGTTGATGCCCGCCTTGACCTTGCAGTGTCTGCAATGGAAGACACTGTCATGCAGATTCGGGTGTCATCTCAAAGGAAGACACGGTGCTGTGGCTGACATCCTTGTCTTTGTCGGATATGAGGATGAGGAACAGATGGGAGCTAGTACTGTGCCTTGGGGAAAACAGAGCTTTTCACCGTAGCTGCCTCGGAGTTTACTCTGTTGACGATACTCTCTGTGTTCTGTTAGTGAGGAAATTATAGATCCATCGACCGACTTTTCCTGTTATTCCTTTAGCGCGCATTTTGTGCGCTATTACGCCTTTGGTCCCACTTGTCGAAGGCTTTTTGCAAAGTCTGTATATATTACATCTGCATTCTTTTTGTCTTCTAGTGCATTTAGGACCTTGTCGTAGTGATCCAGTAGTTGAGACAGACAGGAGCGACCTGTTCTGAACCCATGTTGCCCTGGGTTTTTGTAACTGATGGGTTTCTAGATGGGTGGTGATCTTGCTTCTTAGGACCCTTTCAAAGATTTTTATGATATGGGATGTTAGTGCTATTGGTCTGTAGTTCTTTGCTGTTGCTTTCTGCCCCTTTGTGGAGTGGGGCTTGTCTGTTGTTTTTAGTAAACTGAGGGACGACCCCGTGTCCATTTCTTTCCCCCTCCATAGGATGGAAAAGGCTCGTGATAGGGGCTTCTTGCAGTTCTTGATGAACACAGAGTTCCATGAGTCTGGCCCTGGGGCAGAGTGCAGGGCATGTCATTTATCGCCTGTTCGAAGTCATTTGGCGTCAGGTAACATTGGATAGGCTTGTGTTAATCAAATTTTGTGGCTCTCAAAAAAAAAATTCATTTTGATCTTCGACTCTCAGTCTGGTTAGCGGGTTGCTAAAAATGAGTCATATTGGGACTTGAGTAGCTCATTCATTTCCTGCTGTCATCTGTGTAGGACCCATCTTGTTTAAGTAGGGGCCCAATACTGGGCGTTTTTTCTCGATTTTGATTTGGCATAGGGAAGAAATACTTTGGGTTTCTTTCGATTTTCATTTATAGTTTTGTTTTCCCGCGATTCCTGGGCTCCTAAAGGATTCTTTTAGCTTAAGTTCGAATGCTTGCTATTTCTCTGACCAGTGTCTCCCTGCGCATTTCAGATATATTGACCTCTTTTAAGCCGCTCTGTTATTCTTTTCCGTCGCCTGTAAAGGGAGGGGCCTGTTCTTTCTATTTTACATCTACTCCTCCTTTTTCTTGAGGAAAAAAGCTTTGTGCATACATTGAGTGCCACCGAGTTAATCTGTTCTAGGCATAAGTTGGGGTCTGTGTTGCTTAGTATATCTTCCCAGCTTATAAACGGTTAGGACTTGGTTTACTTGGTCCCACTTTATGTTTTTGTTATTGAAGTTGAATTTGGTGAAATGCTCCCTCGTGACTAGTCTCATTTTGTCGGTCTGGGGCTCCACGCATACATGTCTGAACCTCAATTATGTTGTGATCTGAGTATATTGTTTTTGATTTTGGTTTACATTTTTATCAGATTTATCATTGTTAGTGAATATGAGGTCTAGTGTATTCTCCAGTCTATAGGCTCTATTATTTGCTGGTTTAAATTGAATTTGTGCAGAGATTTAAAAGCTCGTGTGAGTGTGAGTTTTCATCAGAGCTGCCTCCTGGTGTTATTACTGCAACAATATTATTTGCTATATTCCTCCATTTTAGGTGCCTTAAGTTGAAACCCCCCAGGAGCAAGATTTTGGGGTGCAGGAGCTGGAAGATTTTCCAGACAGTGGTCAATTTTTAAAGCTGTTCCTGGAATTGCGGGGGAGTTGCATCCGGAGGCTTGTAGACTACCACAATGACTAGGTTTTTGGTTCTCGACCTTTACTGCAAAAACTTCCATTTACGTCATTTGAGGCATTAAAAGCAGTTCTGTGCAAACAAGTGACTCTGCAATGTACACGCCAACTCCCCCCTTTTGCCTGTTCACTCTGTCACATCTGTATAGGTTGTAACCTGGGATCCATATTTCGTTGTCCAAGTGATCCTTTATGTGGGTCTCAGTGAAAGCCGCGAACATTGCCTTTGCCTCTGCAAGCAGTCCACGGTTTGAAAGGTTTATTTTGTTGTTTGTTGCTGGCTTTAGACCCTGAATATTTGCAAAGAAGAATGTTATCGGACTGGTGGTATTGTTGGTACTGGGGGGGGATTTTTTTTCCGGGCTTAGTATCTGTATCTGTTGGTTTGGAGTGGAGGCCATCGACTGTGGTTCCACTCCAGGAATGACTGGATTTGGTGTACGATTTCTGCCATTTCCTGCCAGTTTTTTTTTCCTTCCTGGCACTAAAAAACCTCCCCCTCTTGAGTGGCTGTGGCTACCCAGGTTTTCCCATGGCCTGGATGTTTTGTATCTTTTTGTCCCTTTTAAATGGTATGCCGGGCAATTTAAGTTATGCACAGTCTTCCTGTACTGAAGGGGTACACATTTCGGGGTGAAAAAGCTTACAGGAAGGGAGTTTGCATTTTCCTGTTGTCATATGGGCAGGCATTTTCTTTGGGTGGTCATAGTTGCATGTCCCATCTGTTTTTCCAGATTTCCCTGCAGCAGATACCAAGTGCATAGTATGTGCACAGGCTGGGTTTCCGCTTGCCTTGGGTTTCTGTGACTGTATTCCCTGTTGGTGCATGTTTCCCTGTCTTACTTCTATCCTCCCTTTGCACCAACAATGGAGCTCCCACCCGTTGTTTTGGTAATTTATCCTCACTTTGCTATTGGAGTCCTCTTGTTTTGTATTTCCTGCGGTATTTCTAGTTTGGCATATTGGTTTTATCTTATCTTTGACTACACTTGTTTCCCTACTATGGCTCCCGTCCCCTATGAGGTCATTTATAGTATTCCTTCCTGCGTTATAAATTCCCGCTACCTGGACAAAATCTCCAGCTTTACCATTACTGTCTCCCAGGACAGTATCTCCAGCTTCACCATTTCTGTCTCCCAGGACAGCAACCTCAGCTTCACCATTACTGTCTCCCAGGACAGCACCTCCAGCTTTACTATTACTGTCTCCAGGACATCACCTCCAGCCTTACAGTTTGTGACTACATGGCCAGTATCAAGGGCAGTACCATTCAGCCCAGACTTTTTATGTTCCCATCTGTTGTAGAAAGCTTCCAGGTTTTCTATGAAAGCAGCTTTGATGTTGTCCTCTTTTAATACCCTTGTGATTTTAGTCCACAGATTTTTCCCCATTTGGGCATACCCAGAAACACTTCTCTGTTTTAATACTGCTTGTAGCTAGTTCTGGGATATCTGCACAAGGGGCGTGACACCAATTTCCACAAAAATGACAATTTATCCATGTGGAAGCCCGTTTGTTTGACTGACCACAGACTACACACAGCTTCATAATGATTTGAATGGTTGATTTACTGCAATTCTACTAGCAACCTCTTGAATATTATATTAATAACCTTAAATGAAGCTCTAGCTATTTGTATTTCTGTTTCTAACTCTTTTTGTATATTGGACAGCTTACCGTCATGTTCCTGATTTTTAATGTTTGTGTTTATAAGGGCGCCTACAACCCCATCCGTTTACAGTCTGCTTTATTGTCCAACGAAACCGTTTGAAACCAGTCCCGGTTCGGACCAGCAAGGGTTCGGACAGTCAAGGGTCCGGACCAGTCGATCTGCTCTGATCAGTGGGTCACTTATTTAAAACATACTGGTCGGTGATTTGAGCTAACACATGAAGGATCTACTGGAAATTATCTACCCGAGTAATATGTGATTTGGGCTGATACAAAAGTTAACTTGGTGTTGAAGAGCCGGGGAATCTGGAGCTCCTCAATGACGAACGGCACCCCCTTGTTTTCAATCGTTATCTGGTTTTCTATTTTTTTTTTTTTTTTTTTTTTTTTTCCCTCCCACCACAATAAAAAGCATATTATCACTATGTTGCTGGTGCAAATTTTGG
>NC_069451.1:30681251-30717032 GCF_026875155.1 Cherax quadricarinatus | reverse complement strand
GTCTGTGAGACAAAGAACATGTCCTTGGAGGCAAAGAGGGGAAGTATGAGAGTATAGTTTTTATAACCAACGCTACTAATATGGTGTGAAGCGTTGGTGATGAAGTGTTGGCAGCGAGGAGAAGCAGGAGTCAGTGGAGATGTCATGTCAGAGGGCAATGTGTGGTGTGAATATAATGCAGAGAATTCGTGGTTTAGGAAGTTAGGTAGGTGCGGGATTACCCAAAACTGAGTGTCCAGAGTGCTCAGGAAGGTAGTGAGAGTGGTTCGGACCATGTAAGAAATGGAGTCGAAATAGAGTGACTGCAAGAGTGTATCATTCTAGTAGTGGAAGGAAGGCGGGGTAGGGGTCGGCCAAGGAACGGTTGGAGGGAGGGGGAAAAGGAGGTTTTGTGTGCGAGGGGCATGGACTTCCAGCATGCTGCGTGAGCGAGTTTGAATAGAGTGAATGGAGACAAATGGTTTTTAATACTTGACGTGCTGGTTTGAGTGTGAGCAAAGTAACAATTATGAATGGGGTTCAGGAAACCGGCAGGCCCGACTTGAGTCCTGGAGATGGAAGGACAGTGCCTGCACTCTGAAGGAGGGGTGTGTTAATGATGCAGTTTTAAAAACTGGATGTAAGGCACCCTTCTGGCAAGCAGTGATGGAGTAATGATGGTGAAAGGTTTGGTCTTTTTCGGGTCACCCTGCCTTGGTGGGAAACGGCCATTGTGATAAAAATTTATATATTATTAAAATATATAATAAATATATATATATAAAAAATATATATATATATATCAATCTATATATTATCAACTGAACTATTCCACCAAGGCAGGGTGGCGCCGAAAAAGAAAAACTTTCACCATCATTCCACTCCATCACTGTCTTGCACAAAAGGGTTATTTTACAACTACAGTTTTTTAAAACTGCAAACATATAACACCCCTCCTTCAGATGTGCAGGCACACTGTACTTCCCAACTCCAGGACTCATGTCGGGCCAGCCGGTTTCCCTGAACCCCTTCATAAATGTTACTTTGCTCACACTCCAACAGCACGTCAAGTATTAAAAACCATATTGTCTCCCTTCCACTCATGAATCAAACACGCTCACGCATGCATGCTGAAGTCCCAAGCCCCTCGAATACACGGAAAAGGTAGGAGAAATTTTTTCCTGGGTAGAGGCATGACTGACAAATAGGCCGCAGAGAGTCTGCATAAATGGGCCGAAAATCAGAAATGGGCACGTCACAATCGGTGTTCCTCACAGGGTCAGTGATGGGCCCGTTGTTGTTCGACAATTTACATAACGACATAGATGAGGGAATAAATAGCGACGATAAACAAATTGCTGATGACTTCCAAAATAGGTGTCCAATTCATTTCTAATGAGGACACTAGAGCACTCCATGCTGATACTGGAATAGACTGAATGCAATGGTTGGAGAAGTGGCAGGATCAGTTTAATATAGACAAAAGCAAAGTCTAAATGTTGACAGGGAAAATAACATGCCACATATAAATAAAAAATGAGATCTTAAATACAACTGATTGCGAAAAGGAATTAGGAGTTCTGGTTAGCAGTAATCTAAAACCAAGAACAACATGCATTAGTGTTCGCAATAAATCCTAACAGAATTTCTCTTGGCTTCATAACTAGAAGTAAAATAATAGAAGTCCCTCAGTTGTCTTCAACTCTATAACTCCTTGGTTTAGGCCTCATTTAGACTATGCTGCTCATTTCTAATCACTGTATTACAGAATGGATATAAATGCTCTGGAAAACGTACAGAGAAGGATAACAAAAGATGATCCCATGTACAGAAACCTTCCCTATGAGGATAACTGAAGCCCTGAATCTCACTCTCTCGAAAGGCGTAGAATTAGGTGGGATATGATCGGGCGTATAAGTGAAAAACAGGAATAAATAAAGGGAGATTTAAATAACGTTGCAGAAAAATTCCAGCTCAAGACAGTAACACGTCAGCAACGGTTTCAATTATGGGAAAAATTCAGATTCAGAAGGAATAGGAAAGCAACTGGTTTTATGCTAAACCGGGGGGTGGGTCATTGGGGCTTATAAGGGAGGGGGGACATGGACCTCTCCGCATGGGTCAGGGGGCCTGTTGCAGTGTTCCTTCTCTCTAAGTTTCTTATGTTCTTATATATATATAATATATATATAATATATATATAATATATATATATATATAAATATATATAATATACTAAATAAAAATATATATATAATGTATGTATAAGTTATAAAAATGATAATAATAATAATAATAAAAATAATAATAATAATAAAAATAAATAATAAAAATAATAATAAGTAAATATAATACAATAATTAGTACAAAAGAAGAAGAGCATTAAGGATAGGACTCATGCAATAAGAGTCCAGTTTTTTCCCATTATGAGACGTCAGGCAGTATGACCCGTGTTTGAATGGTCACATTGTGTAGTGAGGAGGTGTGTGTGTGTGTGTTTGGTGTGAGTGGAGATGTGTGGAGTGTGGTGTGTGTGTGTGTTGTGTGATTGTGTGTGTGTGTGTGTAATGTTGTGAGTGAGTGTGTGTAGTGAGTGTGTGTGTGTGTGTGTGAGTGTGTTGTGTACTCACCTAATTGTGGGTTGCAGTGGTTTCGAATCATAGCGCCTGGCCCCGCCTCTTATCACTGGTCGCCCCCTAGGTCCAACCTCTTCCTGCTCACATGAGCGTTATCACACCTCCTTCTTAACGCTATGTATCTATCCTGCCTCCCACACATCACTCTCCATAACTGTTCCACTTCCGGCAGCACTAAGACTGAAGAAATACTTCCCAACAATCCCGTAACTCATATGAGTTTTTCAGTTTCCTAAAGGTTTTTTGTGACCCTTTTGTTGCTGTGTCCTCATCCCTCCACCCTTCCCTGTCTCTGTCCACCTTGTCAATTTTTTCACTAATTTTTGAATGTATTATGCATATCCTCCCTAACTCTCGTGTCTCCAGTATCGTCAGGTTAGATATTCCCTTATTCTACTCCTCCAGGACATACCTTTTACCTACCTGAACCTCTCCTCGGTAGGACATACCTCTTACCTCCCTGAACCTCTCCTCGAGACATGCCCCTAATCTCCGGACAAGTCTTGTTACAATCTTTAGGCCCTTTCTTCAATTTGCTTGACCTGCTTGACTAGGTCTGGTTCTTTTCTATTCTGGTGCTGCATACTCCAATATAGGTCTACTTTACTGGTCAGTATCTGACGTACACAGTGTTGTGCCTTGAATGACAGAGGAGCTGTTAGGACTTTAAGGGAGCTGTTAGGCTTAGGGAGCCTGTTAGGACTTTAAACTAGAAAGGTAAGTGGTATGGGTTTGGGCAGGAAAACCCATTGAAGTCCCATTGTAGTAATATTATGAGTTTTTCTCAGGGTGAACAGTAATATGTAGAAACGAAGTAGATATTGAAAAGCCAAGTGAAGCCAGGTGATAAGGCCAGTAATAGGTTAAGTAGCAACACAGAAAATGAGCAAGTTGAAGGTCAAGAGAAAGGAGAAGTCTTTCAAATTACATTATCCAATAGTCTAGTTTCGGAATAAGATGGACGATTGAGATTAGTTGCTTAATGCAGGTTAACATTGATAGTATTATGCCATAACTGAGACGTTCTTTTTAATTCAAAAAGTCGGGACACAATACGGGTTTTAAACCTGTTCCGCAAGTAATAGAAGTGTCGGGAAGGGGTGGGGTGGCATTGTAAGTCCGAGATCGCCTTGAACTGTTTGCATAACACGGTTATTAAGTCGAAGTAACACATACAGATCTGTTTGGATAGAATTTGTCAGTGGCATAAAAACTGATTTTATGAAGTGATAACCGTCCCCCAACTTAATTGGGGACCAAGGGAGACAAACTATGGGAGAAATGTATTAAGGCCACAAGGCACGATAATGTATAATATCTAGGAGACCTTTAACTCTAGTCATATGATATGGAAATTTCTTGGCTGGGAATTTAAATCATACGACTACTTAGAAGTAGTTTCAGGATTGTTTTTCTGAAGCGTTTGTGACAGAACCTACAAGGGGAAATAACGTTTGACTTAGTTCTGGCAAACATGATCCCTTGTTAATAAATAAGGAAGTTTCAAGGAACTGTGCGAGTGAACCACAAATCAAGTACTATAGCATTGAATGGAAGTACGATAGTATGATAACTCAGTAACAGTCCCAGATTTTCGCTTTAGCAGATTATTATGGGCTTAGTAGAACACTTATCATCTGTGACATGGGGTAACGAAGAGAGCATCATAGACATTTTCTGAACACTATACATCTGCACAAAGAACTTTATCCGTATAAAGAAATTAGATCAAATAGAAATCACCCCAAAATGGATGAATAATAGGCTCAAATAACTACTAGGGCCTAAGAAAGGAATTTATAGGAGTATCAAAAGAGGTGAGGGTCATCTATGAATCAGTATCTTGACATTAAGTTAGTTTGTGGTGTGGGTTAGGTTTGTATGGTGTGTGTTTTGTGTTAGGACATAAATAGGATAGAAAATGCTAAAAGGGACTATGAAATTAAAGTTGCTAGGATTCTAAAACTAACACCAAAAAGTTTTTCCCAGGTCTAAAGAGACAAAAGTTAGAGATAAGATAGGTCCCCTTTAAAAATTAACTATGGCATCTTACTGACTAAGAGAAATGAAATGTCTCGATTTTAAATAATTAATTTCTCTCGGTCTTTAAACACAAGGAAGACACTAACAATATTTCCATTAATTAATTTTATAGTGGGGGCCCAGAAGAAGAAAAATTATGTAATATCACAGTGACTAGGAAATGTGTGAAAATAGACAGAACTGTTAGCAAAATTAGTCCTCTCGGTCCCCTGAAGAGGTTTTTTCAAGGGTTCATAAGGAATGCAAAATGGACTCTGTGAACCATTAACAATATTTTTAATTATCCTCCTTCAAAACAGGTGAAGTGTCTGATATTGTGAAAGATGGCTAAATGTAATTCCTATATTTAAACAGGGACAAGTCGTATATCGTCAAAAAATTACCCCCAATAACACCAGACCTCAATTGTAGGAAAATATTAAAACCCTTAAGAGCCGAATATAGCTCCAGTATAAGAAGCCATCTCGATAAGCATAGCCTTGGATTAATGATACTCAGCATGGATTTCACAAGAAGCCGGTCTTGTCAAATTATTTATTAACTTTCTTCAGTAAAGCTTTGAGGCTGTTGACCACGATAAAGAGATTGATATTATTTACTTAGAATTTGTAAGGCTTGCTGATAGAGTTCCGCACCAAAGCTTTTAAAGAAAGTGCAGCTCATGACAATTGGGGGAAGGGTGCTCTCGTGGATCGAGGTCATGAGCTCACAGACTAGGTACCTTCCCATATGTACCCCCCCCCGTATATACAATACCCATATGTACCCCCCGTATACCTTCCCATATGTACCCCCCGTATACCTTCCCAAATGGTACCCCCCGTATATACCTACCCATATGTATCCCCCGTATACCTCCCCATGAGTTACCCTCCGTAAATACGAACCCATATGTACCCCGTTACCTTCCCATATGTACCCCCCCGTATATACATACCCACCTGTACCCCCCGTATAAACCTTCCCATATGTACCTCCCCTATACCTTCCAATGTACCCCCCGTATACCTTCTCCATATTTACCCGTAGAAACCTTCCAATTATCCCCCCGTATACCTTCGCCCATATGACTCCCCTCCGTATATACGTACCCATATGTACCCCCCCCGTATACCTTCCCATATGTACCGCCCCGTTATACATACCCAAAATGTACCCCCGTATACCTTCCCATATGTACCCGCAGTAAACCTTCCCATATGGTACCCCCCGTAAAAACCTTCCCCATATGTACCCCCCGTATAAACGTACCCAATGAAACCCCCGTATAACCTTCCCCATAATTACCCCCCGAAATATACCTTCCCATAAAACCAACCAGCATATACAAAAGAGTGGCATGGAAGTGAGAGCTATAAGCCGGTATGTAACAAGCAGGTTGTTATATGTGCTTGTCAGGAGATAAACACAAACAACCTCACTGTTTGAGCTTTGGTTTGTGAGGAACATAAACAATCTGATTGTTAACACCTTCTACTTGTTTGTTTATTATTGTCTTGAAAGAAGAGAAGAAGAAGAAGAAGAAGAAGAAGACAGCAGGAGGAGAGAGGAGGAGTGCGGGTATATATATATATATATATATAATATATATATATATATATATATAATATAAATAAATATAAATATATAATATAATATATATATATATATATATATAATAATATAATATATGTATAAAATAATATATCTATATAATATATATATATATATATATATATATATAGCAATAAGACACAGTAAACAGTGATTTCAGAATATGCAAAACAACCAGACGTGAAAGAATAGAGAAATTCCAAGCGCTTTCGTGATTACACACATTAATCAATGAAATATAATATATATATATATATATATATATATATATATATCCATATATATAATGTATATCTATATATATAAATATATAATATATAAATATCTATATATATATATATATATATATAAAATATATATATATACATATATGTATACTAAATAAAGGAGGTATCATCCACTAGAACTGTCCTGGGGACCATCATCCTCAGAGAAAATGAATGAACGTACTTCAGTGTAAACTCAAGGGTCTCCCAGATCTGTTTGAATATTTTCTTCTCCTACCAACACCTCTATATGCAAGAATAGCATTGAACTTCATTTATAGACAGAATACATTGACAAAAAAATACCACAAACCATGATACACTGGTACAATATATCGAAAATGATCAATTTCTCCAGCTCCTCCAAAGCCGCAGTGACCACGATACAGCAAGCATTTCCCCTCAGAATGGCCGCTGAGGCGCTAGAACATTGAAAGCTGGGCACCCTCTAGTCCCCTGGTGCGTCGATGATTCTGGAACAAAATCCGTTTTGGCATGCAAAGAGTACTTAACCTTATTCGGCGCATGTACACACCCTCATTTACAGGCTATCATCCCCCACCAGCGAACCAGGTTCTAAGAGATGATGATGGGGCCCCGTCGTTCAACTAGTGACCAGGTTTCTAGCCCAATAAGAAGAAGTGGTTTTTTGCAATCGCAGAGGGATATTGTGGTACCGCTCTCCTGTCTGCCAAACTGGTCATTCCCATTCACAGAGCTGTTGAAGCACGGTCTGCTGATCTTGTGGCTTCTATTTCTGCCTTGCTTACCGGGTGAGAGCACTATACTTATCACTGTACATAGTGTACAATTGCAGTTCTAAAATTGGGTGAAGGTAAGATCAAGTCTAAAACTTTTTCTGCTGTGTTATTTTGCTCCCATTACAACCCGGATAACAGGCCAATTGGATCCCTTGGGTTGTAATACCGTTATTTAAGGAACATGTGTTGTTTTTAGTCCCCATATCCCCAAGTCTCTGATCCCACTGATACAGATAATACTGTTGGCTTATGTCTCTTGTACTTGCTGATCTTGTACTGCCTCTCTTTGACTACACCGTGATGGATGTAGGCATCAGTCCAGCGTCGACAACACAGGTATAGTCACCCCATCTAAGAGCTTGCCATTCTTCCAAGGATAGTTTTGGTGATTCCCGTCATAGCGGTTGCTGGGTTGTGAGTATTGTTGGCTGCTAGTGTTCAGGGTTCTCTATCTGCTGGAGCATCCAAGCTGTCGCAAGGTTCCTCTTTAATGTCGCTGACTTTCTTTGTATCTTGTGTGCCAGCCATTGGTTATTGGAGGCAGTTAAGACCATGTAGACCATATTGGACGCATGCGCATCGCCGCAAATACACACCATATTCCGTGTGAATTAGGGGCAGCAAGGTGGAGAGCCACTGCCATACAAAGGTCTAAGGGTCGAGGCATATTCCCGTTACGGAAATGGGAACAGTTTGGAGGCAGTCCCCAGGGTGATAGTGAAGCTCACAGGCTTGGCGAGGGGCAGTTTTCCCGTCTGATTTGTTACAGTTCTAAAGCCGTCGCAAGTACCTTTTCGGCGATGGGGCCATCCAAACTAACTGGTTTGTAGGCAAAAACATTGCTGCACTTAGGTTTATGGTGCTGGAGCAGCAAGAGTCCTCCCTTTTCATCCAGTGATGACACTGGTGTATCTAGCTCCTATGTATTCCGCTGAGTCACCTAGATTTCCCCCAGAAGATTTGTTTTATTAACTCATTTTATGCTATGGAAAGGAAAGGGAAAGCCGTAGGGCAATTTGGGAGAATCTGTGTACTCCCAGCCCCCCAATCCTGTCCATCTTCAAGGAAAGATCAATACACTCCTCTAGCAATGGTTTTATAGAGAGAGTCCTATTCCTTGAGTTTCCAGAAATGCTGAGGCTGGAGACTATCTCAGGAGAAGTAGTAAGATTTTGGGATGGGACAGGCCACCTGGTGAATATGTAAGAAGGCGTCATTGGTATCGATGTCTATCATCCTGATTTTCACGTCCATAATACTGGAGATTTTTTTCTATTCTCAACAATGGCATTGGGCTCAGGAGGAAGCACCAAGGAAGTGCTGTTGGCTGGAACAATGGCTCGTGCTCCTGGTAAAACAACTCTAATATTCTCAATAGAACTGCTGATTAGTAGAAACTATTTCACATTTGGTGGGTATAAAGATAGTCTCCAGGCTAACTCCCATGTCTTTATTTTTTATGTCCTCTAGGAGAGATCCCGTATGCCAGCTAGGTTCCCATAATCCAAGAACCAAATTGATGCTCACTGGGGAGAGTGCTTCTGTAACCTTCCTGATGACCAGACAGAGGGAAAAGGGACAAAGGGTGTCCCTGTCGTACTTCCTCACACGAGTCAATCACAAGGGCCCACAAACAATAGTTTAGAAGTTCCACACGATTGTATGAAGGGCTAGAGAGAAGGGAAAGTCTAGACACTGCCTGGAGAGCAGCATCCACTTCTGACTAAGTTGAAAGTATTTGGCAAGTCCAATTTGAATCAAAGGCGTTTTCATCTAGTCATGATGTTGAAGTATACTCGTGCTTGCACTGCTGGGCAGCTGCTCACAGCCTTGTTGAACACTAAAACCGACTGAGTTTTGTTTCAAAACATTGGTCAGCAGTTCTCATCTACAGTACAGGTCACAGTCCCTTCTTACTGCAGCCATGGTAACTAGGCACCGAAGGTTGTTCCCAACTGCACAGGACCAAAATAATCATATATATATAAAAATATATATATATATATATAAATATATATATATAAAAATATCTATATATATATATATATATATATATATAAAATAAATAAAAATATATATATATATATATATATATATAATTATATATTATATATATATATAGTGCAGACACACACTCTTGCCTCCCACTCATTCAACTAACCACACACTCTAAACTACCATCTTGTACCACACACTGTAACACCCACCACTACACCAAACATTGTGACACCCCACCTTCTACAACAACACAACACTGTGTCCACCTACCTTCTACCACTACACACTGTGTCACTCAACCTTCTACGCCACACAACGTAACACCCACCTTCTACACCAACACACTGTAACAATCCGCCTACCCACACCTGTGACACCTACCTTCTACACCACACACCTAACACCCACCTTCTACACAACACACTGCGTCCAACCTACCTACTACAATTCACACTGTAACACTCACCTAACCCACACGCTGTAACACCCACCCGAACTACACCACACACTGGGTAACACCTGTCTTTACACTAACACTCTTGTACAAGCGTATTCCCTAATATAAACAATGCATCACCACTCCTTTCCTCCGTGCCACTCTCTGTAACTTAGTGTGTGAACCACCCAGTGTGTGAACCACACAGTGTGTGAAACCACACATGTGTGAAACCACACAATTGTGTGCACCACACCCCAAAGTGTGTGTGAACCGCCAGTTTGAATTACATTGTGAACCACTCAGTGTGAGACCAGACAGTGGTGACCCCACACAGTGTTGTGACCACACAGTGGGTAAACCACTTGTATGAAACAAGTACTTATTGAACCAAAGTGTGAACCACACTGTGTATGAACCACACAGTGTGTCACCACAAAATGTGAAAAAAAACCACAGTGAAAGTAGAACCACAGTGCAAACCCACACAGTTGAATCACACAATGTACCCACACATTGCTACATCACACAGTGTGACTCATACAGTGTGAAAAACCGCACATTGGAACCACATAGTGCGTGAACCACACATTGTGAACCACACATTGTGAAACTACACATTGTGAACCACACATTGTGAACCACACAGTGTGAACCACAACATTCTGAACCACACATTGTGAACCACACAGAGGAGAACCACACAGTGTGAAACCACACATTGTGAAACCCACATTGTGAACCCACACAGTGTGAACCACACAGTGTGAACCACACATTGTGAACCACACAGTGTGAACCCACACAGTGTGAACCACACATAGTGAACCACACATTGTAAAACCACAATTGTGTACCCCACATTGTAACCACACATTGTGAACACACATTGTGACCCACACCGTGGAAACTACACAATTCTGACCACACATTGTGAACTCACACACTGTTGAAACCACACAGTGTGAACACACAGTGGGGAACCACAACATTGTGAACCACACAATTGATACACCACACATTGTGAACCACACACTGTTGAACCACCAATGTGAACCACATAATGAGAACCACCACTGTGAACCACACAGTGTAACCACACATTGTGAACCACACACTGTGAACCACACAGTGAGAACCACACAGTGGAACCACACAGTGTGAGAACCACACATATGTGAACCATCACACTGTGAACCACACACTGGTGTAACCACACACTGTGGGAACCACACATTGTGAACCACACATTGTGAACCACACATTGTAAACCACACATTGTGAACCACACACTGTGAACCACACAATGTGAACCACATATTGTGAACCACACACTGTGAGAACCACACAATGTGAACCTCATATTTGTGAACCACACACTGTGAACCACACAATGTGAACACACTTGTGAACCACACACTCTGTGAACCACACAGTGTGAACCACACAGTGTGAACCACACAGTGTGAGCCACACATTTTGAACCTCACAAACTATGAACCACACACAGTGTGAACCACGAACATTGTGAACCACACCTGTGAACCACACAGTTGAAACCACACATTGTGAACCCACAGTGTGAACACACAGTGTGAACCACACACTGTGAAAACGCACACAATGTGAACCACACAATGTGAACCACACACTGTGAACCACACAGTGGGGGAACCATACAATGTGAACCACACACTGTGAACCACCACAGTGTGAACCATACAATGTGAACCACACACCTGTGAACCACACAGTGTGAACCATACAATGTGGAACCACACATCAGTGAACCACACAGTGGAACCATACAATGTGCAACCACACACCTGGTGACCACACAGTGTGGATCCAAACAATGTGAACCACACACAGTGAACCACGCAATGGGGGATCTGAAATTCTTTCATTCTTATTAATTTCTGTCACTTCTAAGGAAAAAATCTTTTCAATATCCCAGTTCTATCATTTCAACTCTTATTCTAATCACTCTCTCCCCATTTTATTGATCTATTAGGTCTTTCAAACCCTTCCTACCTCCCCTTCCTCTATCTGGACCATCCTACCTCCCCATTTACACATCTGGACCATCCCTACCTCCCCATTTTCATCTATCTGGACCATCCTACCTCCCCATTTCATCTATTTGGACCCATCCTACCTCCCCATTTCACCTATCGGGACATCCTACCTCCCATTTCATCTAATCGGACCATCCAACCTCCCCTTTCACCTACCTGACCATCCTAATCCTCCCCAATTTTCATCTATCTGGAACCATCCCTACCTCCCCAATTCATCAATTTGGACCATCACTACCTCCCCATTTCATCTATCCGGACCACCTACCTCCCATTTTCATCTATCGGACCATCCTACCATCCCCATTTCATCTATCTGGACCATCCATACCTCCCTCATTTCATCTATACTGTACCATCCTACCCCCCTTCACCCCTCCCCATTTCATCTATCCGGACCATCCTAGACCTTTCCCTAATAAATTTTTATCTAGTCGATCCGGACCATCCAAACCTCCCCATTTCAACTATCTGGGCCATCCTACCTCCCCATTTCTTATATCTGGACCATCCTACCTACCTCCCCATTTCATCTATCAGGGGGCAATCCTACCTCCCATTTTCATCTACTGTGACCCATCCTACCTCCTCCCATTTCATTCTATCTGGGCCCATCCTACCGTCCCCATTTCATCTATCTGTACCACCTACCTCCCCATTTCATCTATCGCGGACCATCCACCTCCCATTTCATCATCTGGACCATCCTAACCTCCCCATTTCATCTATCTGGGCCATCCTACCACCTCATTTCATTATCTGGACCATCCCCCGCCCCATTTCAACAATACTGGCATCCTACCTCCCATTTCATCTATCTCGACCAACCTAACCACCCAATTTCAACTATCTGGGCCATCCTACACCTACCTCCCCATTTCAATATCTGGACACATCCCTAACCTCCCCATTTCATCTATCAGGGCATCCTACCTCCCCCATTACATCTATCTCGACCATCCTATCCGCTCCCCATTTCATTCATCTATCGGGCATCCCTACCTCCCAATTTCATCTATCTGGGCCATCCTACCTCCCCATTTCATCTATCTGGGCCATCCTACCTCCCCATTCATCTATCTGGCATCCTACCTCCCCATAAGAATCTATCTCGACCATCCTACCTCCCCATTTCATCTATCTGGGCAGTCCTACCTCCCAATTTCATCTATCTGGGGCCATCCTACCTCCCATTTCAATCAATCTGGGCCATCCTAACCTCTCCCATTCATCGTATCTGGACCATCCCTACCTCCCCAATTTCATCTATCTGGGCCAATCCTACCACCTCCCCATATCATCTATCTGGAGCCATCCTACCTCCCGAATTTCATCTATCAGGAAACCATCCGACCTCCCAATTCATCTATCTGGGCCTCCTACCTCCCATTTCATCTACTGGGCCAATACCTACCTCCCCATTTCATCTATCGTGGACCATCCTACCTCCCAAATTTAATCTACTGGACCATCCTACCTCCCCATTTCATCTATCTGGGCTCCTACCCCTCCCCATTTCATCTATCTGGGCCATCCTATCTCCCTGTTTTACCTATCTTGGCCACAGTGCCTCTCTATTTCATCTATATGGGCCATCCTACCATCCTCTCCTCATTTCACGTAACTGGGCCATCCAGCCTTCCTGTTCACCTATCGGGCCATCCCTGCCTCACTATTTCACTTATTTGGGCACCTGCCTTACTGTTTCACTTATATGGCCATCCTCCTCACTATTTCACTTATCTGACCATCCTGCCTCCATTTCACTTATCTGACCATCCTGCCCACAATAATTCACTTATCTGGGCCATCCTAGCCTCACTATTTCCACTTATCTGGCCATCCTGCCTCACATTTCACTTGTCTGGGCCATCCGCCTGCCTATTTCCACCCTATTTTCTGGTCAATAACCCATGTTGAGTCTAGCTGTAAAAATATCCCTATCCTTTGCAAACCCAGCCTGGTTTATTTGTTTCATTGGATTAAACCATCGTGTCCCAGTGGCCCCATCCTGGCCCTGTTGTAAGGTGGCAACTGCGTGTGTGCCTTATCCTGGCGTGTTTTAGAGTGGCACTGCGTGTGTCTTTCCTCTGCCCTGTTGTAAAGGTGGCACTATATGTGGCCCTATCCAGGACCCTATTGTTTCAGATGGTAACTATTTGTGGACCTAATCCTGGCCTGTTGACAGGAAGTTGCACTGTGGTGGCCCTTTCCTGCCCTGTTGTAGAGGTGGTACAGTATTACCCTTATCTAGCCTGTTTGTAGAGGGCACTGTGTGTGGCCCTATCTTGCCTGTTGTTAGAGGTGGCGCTGTGTGTGTGGCCCTATCCTCGCTTGTTGTGAAGGTGGCCCTGTATGTGGCCCAATCCTGACCTGTTGTACAAGGTGGCACTGTGTTGTGGGCCTATCATGGCCTGTTCTAAGAGTGGTACTGTATGCGGGCCCTATTTTGCCCTGTTGCGAGGTGTACTGCATGTGGCCCTATCCTGCCTGTATAGACGTGACATTGAGTGTGTGGCCCTATCAGCCCTGTTGTAGAGGTGGTACTGTTTTGGCCAAATCCTGGCCCTGTTTTTAGAGGTGGCACTGAGAGTGTAAACCGTATTCGTGAACCATATGAGTAGCCTTTCCTGGCCTGCTGAAGTGGTAGCACTGTAATGTGCCCAATCCTGGCCTAGCTGTAGAGTAGCATATGTATATGCCCCTATCCTGGCCCTGTCGTGGAGGTGGCCTTATCCTGGCCACTCTTTCAGAGGTGGCCCGGCGTTTAGTGGCACCAGGAACTCATCAGATGGCCCTGTAGATTATTCTCCTCCCCCCTTGGCACTTGATCCACTGAACCTCATGGCTTCCCCTCTGGCCCACTTACAAGGCATCCTATCATGTATCAACACCACTACAACATATACTTAACAACACCATGTACACACCACGTACAATGTTTACACGGAAGTGATATATGAACTGGTCGCACTATCCCATTGTTTACCTGTATATTGTGCAAGGGGTCATCTTAGCTCCTGGCCCTGCTACGCTGGAGTGCCGTTGTTTGCTGACACTAAAACCCAGAGTGGTTCAGACCTATTCAACATAGACCTGGTATAGACCCAGGCCTTTTAAAAACCTGTCCTATTAGTAACTACAGAAACCTTCACGCACACAGAAGTACGATTAAACACCTAAATTACAGGAACGGTTTTGAAGTTTTTCTCGACCTGTACTCCCTGGAACGCAGCGGGAGAGATACATGATTAATATATTCTTGTAGAATCCTAGAGGGATTAGTATCAAATTTGCACACGAAAATCACTCCCTAATGAAAGGAAAAGATTCCAGAAGTTGCAACATCCCCCCCCATGAAAAGCAGGTGCCGCTAACACTATAAGAGACTAAGCACAATGAGTGTCAGGGGTCCAAGATTGTTCAACTGCCTCTCAGCATACATCAGTGGGATTACCAATAGACCGCCTTGGCTGTCCCTTCAAGAAAGCTCTGGACAACGCAAAAGTCACGTACTGACTAACCGTTTACGTGCGGCCAACAGTACACCTGGTTGATCAGACCCTGATCCATCATGAAGGCCTGGTCACAGACCGGGCCCCGGAGTCGTTGAACGCTGGAAACTCTTTCCAGGAATACCTCCAGGTAAACTACACGAAATGCTTACACACCTCCTCAGTGTAATAACACTGAAGAATATAGCACATCTTAGTGAACAACACGTGTATATATAAATAAATATAAATATATATATATATTATATAATATATTATATATATTAAATAATAAAAATATATATATAAATATATATAATATATATATATAGATATATATATATTTCATCTTAATAATAGATATAATAAATATATATAAATAATATATATAAATATTATATATATATATATATACATATATATATAATATATATATATATTTATGGATTTGGAAACGCTTCATGACGGGTGGATAGTGGGCAATGTGCAGATGTTGCAGGAGTATGGTGTAGGAGGGTATGTTACTGAAAGCAGTGAAAGAGTTTTTTTTACAGAGGATAGTGAGGCTCAAGTCAGAGTGTGTAGGAAAGAAGGAAATTATTTCCAGTAAAAAAAGTAGGCCTTAGACTAGGATGTGTGATGTCACCGTGGTTAATTAATATATTTACAGATGGTGTTGTACGAGAAGTAAAAGCGAGGGTCTGCAAGAGGCGTGGAGTTAAAAGATAAGAATCACATCATATAGTGGGATTTGTCACAGTTGGTGGGAGTTGTCACAGTTGCTGCTTTGCTGATGACACGGGGGGGGGGGCTCTAGGTAGATTCTGAAAGAGAGTTGCAGCAGATTAGTGGATGAATTTGGAGAGGGTGTGCAAAAGAAGAAAATTGAAAGTGAATTGCAGGAAAGAGTAGTGTTATGAGGATAGGGCAAAAAGATATAGTGATGAAAGATTGGATTCTCAGATTGGAGGTGAGAGAAGTATGGAGGAGGTTGAATGTATCATATAAATGAGTGTGACGTGATCCAGCGGATGGCTATGAAAGATGAGGTTGAATTATAGATTTGATGAGGGGAAAAGGGTGAGTTTGGTGCACTAGGAGTCTGTGAGACAAAGAACATGTCCTTGGAGGCAAAGAGGGGAAGTATGAGAGTATAGTTTTTATAACCAACGCTACTAATATGGTGTGAAGCGTTGGTGATGAAGTGTTGGCAGCGAGGAGAAGCAGGAGTCAGTGGAGATGTCATGTCAGAGGGCAATGTGTGGTGTGAATATAATGCAGAGAATTCGTGGTTTAGGAAGTTAGGTAGGTGCGGGATTACCCAAAACTGAGTGTCCAGAGTGCTCAGGAAGGTAGTGAGAGTGGTTCGGACCATGTAAGAAATGGAGTCGAAATAGAGTGACTGCAAGAGTGTATCATTCTAGTAGTGGAAGGAAGGCGGGGTAGGGGTCGGCCAAGGAACGGTTGGAGGGAGGGGGAAAAGGAGGTTTTGTGTGCGAGGGGCATGGACTTCCAGCATGCTGCGTGAGCGAGTTTGAATAGAGTGAATGGAGACAAATGGTTTTTAATACTTGACGTGCTGGTTTGAGTGTGAGCAAAGTAACAATTATGAATGGGGTTCAGGAAACCGGCAGGCCCGACTTGAGTCCTGGAGATGGAAGGACAGTGCCTGCACTCTGAAGGAGGGGTGTGTTAATGATGCAGTTTTAAAAACTGGATGTAAGGCACCCTTCTGGCAAGCAGTGATGGAGTAATGATGGTGAAAGGTTTGGTCTTTTTCGGGTCACCCTGCCTTGGTGGGAAACGGCCATTGTGATAAAAATTTATATATTATTAAAATATATAATAAATATATATATATAAAAAATATATATATATATATCAATCTATATATTATCAACTGAACTATTCCACCAAGGCAGGGTGGCGCCGAAAAAGAAAAACTTTCACCATCATTCCACTCCATCACTGTCTTGCACAAAAGGGTTATTTTACAACTACAGTTTTTTAAAACTGCAAACATATAACACCCCTCCTTCAGATGTGCAGGCACACTGTACTTCCCAACTCCAGGACTCATGTCGGGCCAGCCGGTTTCCCTGAACCCCTTCATAAATGTTACTTTGCTCACACTCCAACAGCACGTCAAGTATTAAAAACCATATTGTCTCCCTTCCACTCATGAATCAAACACGCTCACGCATGCATGCTGAAGTCCCAAGCCCCTCGAATACACGGAAAAGGTAGGAGAAATTTTTTCCTGGGTAGAGGCATGACTGACAAATAGGCCGCAGAGAGTCTGCATAAATGGGCCGAAAATCAGAAATGGGCACGTCACAATCGGTGTTCCTCACAGGGTCAGTGATGGGCCCGTTGTTGTTCGACAATTTACATAACGACATAGATGAGGGAATAAATAGCGACGATAAACAAATTGCTGATGACTTCCAAAATAGGTGTCCAATTCATTTCTAATGAGGACACTAGAGCACTCCATGCTGATACTGGAATAGACTGAATGCAATGGTTGGAGAAGTGGCAGGATCAGTTTAATATAGACAAAAGCAAAGTCTAAATGTTGACAGGGAAAATAACATGCCACATATAAATAAAAAATGAGATCTTAAATACAACTGATTGCGAAAAGGAATTAGGAGTTCTGGTTAGCAGTAATCTAAAACCAAGAACAACATGCATTAGTGTTCGCAATAAATCCTAACAGAATTTCTCTTGGCTTCATAACTAGAAGTAAAATAATAGAAGTCCCTCAGTTGTCTTCAACTCTATAACTCCTTGGTTTAGGCCTCATTTAGACTATGCTGCTCATTTCTAATCACTGTATTACAGAATGGATATAAATGCTCTGGAAAACGTACAGAGAAGGATAACAAAAGATGATCCCATGTACAGAAACCTTCCCTATGAGGATAACTGAAGCCCTGAATCTCACTCTCTCGAAAGGCGTAGAATTAGGTGGGATATGATCGGGCGTATAAGTGAAAAACAGGAATAAATAAAGGGAGATTTAAATAACGTTGCAGAAAAATTCCAGCTCAAGACAGTAACACGTCAGCAACGGTTTCAATTATGGGAAAAATTCAGATTCAGAAGGAATAGGAAAGCAACTGGTTTTATGCTAAACCGGGGGGTGGGTCATTGGGGCTTATAAGGGAGGGGGGACATGGACCTCTCCGCATGGGTCAGGGGGCCTGTTGCAGTGTTCCTTCTCTCTAAGTTTCTTATGTTCTTATATATATATAATATATATATAATATATATATAATATATATATATATATAAATATATATAATATACTAAATAAAAATATATATATAATGTATGTATAAGTTATAAAAATGATAATAATAATAATAATAAAAATAATAATAATAATAAAAATAAATAATAAAAATAATAATAAGTAAATATAATACAATAATTAGTACAAAAGAAGAAGAGCATTAAGGATAGGACTCATGCAATAAGAGTCCAGTTTTTTCCCATTATGAGACGTCAGGCAGTATGACCCGTGTTTGAATGGTCACATTGTGTAGTGAGGAGGTGTGTGTGTGTGTGTTTGGTGTGAGTGGAGATGTGTGGAGTGTGGTGTGTGTGTGTGTTGTGTGATTGTGTGTGTGTGTGTGTAATGTTGTGAGTGAGTGTGTGTAGTGAGTGTGTGTGTGTGTGTGTGAGTGTGTTGTGTACTCACCTAATTGTGGGTTGCAGTGGTTTCGAATCATAGCGCCTGGCCCCGCCTCTTATCACTGGTCGCCCCCTAGGTCCAACCTCTTCCTGCTCACATGAGCGTTATCACACCTCCTTCTTAACGCTATGTATCTATCCTGCCTCCCACACATCACTCTCCATAACTGTTCCACTTCCGGCAGCACTAAGACTGAAGAAATACTTCCCAACAATCCCGTAACTCATATGAGTTTTTCAGTTTCCTAAAGGTTTTTTGTGACCCTTTTGTTGCTGTGTCCTCATCCCTCCACCCTTCCCTGTCTCTGTCCACCTTGTCAATTTTTTCACTAATTTTTGAATGTATTATGCATATCCTCCCTAACTCTCGTGTCTCCAGTATCGTCAGGTTAGATATTCCCTTATTCTACTCCTCCAGGACATACCTTTTACCTACCTGAACCTCTCCTCGGTAGGACATACCTCTTACCTCCCTGAACCTCTCCTCGAGACATGCCCCTAATCTCCGGACAAGTCTTGTTACAATCTTTAGGCCCTTTCTTCAATTTGCTTGACCTGCTTGACTAGGTCTGGTTCTTTTCTATTCTGGTGCTGCATACTCCAATATAGGTCTACTTTACTGGTCAGTATCTGACGTACACAGTGTTGTGCCTTGAATGACAGAGGAGCTGTTAGGACTTTAAGGGAGCTGTTAGGCTTAGGGAGCCTGTTAGGACTTTAAACTAGAAAGGTAAGTGGTATGGGTTTGGGCAGGAAAACCCATTGAAGTCCCATTGTAGTAATATTATGAGTTTTTCTCAGGGTGAACAGTAATATGTAGAAACGAAGTAGATATTGAAAAGCCAAGTGAAGCCAGGTGATAAGGCCAGTAATAGGTTAAGTAGCAACACAGAAAATGAGCAAGTTGAAGGTCAAGAGAAAGGAGAAGTCTTTCAAATTACATTATCCAATAGTCTAGTTTCGGAATAAGATGGACGATTGAGATTAGTTGCTTAATGCAGGTTAACATTGATAGTATTATGCCATAACTGAGACGTTCTTTTTAATTCAAAAAGTCGGGACACAATACGGGTTTTAAACCTGTTCCGCAAGTAATAGAAGTGTCGGGAAGGGGTGGGGTGGCATTGTAAGTCCGAGATCGCCTTGAACTGTTTGCATAACACGGTTATTAAGTCGAAGTAACACATACAGATCTGTTTGGATAGAATTTGTCAGTGGCATAAAAACTGATTTTATGAAGTGATAACCGTCCCCCAACTTAATTGGGGACCAAGGGAGACAAACTATGGGAGAAATGTATTAAGGCCACAAGGCACGATAATGTATAATATCTAGGAGACCTTTAACTCTAGTCATATGATATGGAAATTTCTTGGCTGGGAATTTAAATCATACGACTACTTAGAAGTAGTTTCAGGATTGTTTTTCTGAAGCGTTTGTGACAGAACCTACAAGGGGAAATAACGTTTGACTTAGTTCTGGCAAACATGATCCCTTGTTAATAAATAAGGAAGTTTCAAGGAACTGTGCGAGTGAACCACAAATCAAGTACTATAGCATTGAATGGAAGTACGATAGTATGATAACTCAGTAACAGTCCCAGATTTTCGCTTTAGCAGATTATTATGGGCTTAGTAGAACACTTATCATCTGTGACATGGGGTAACGAAGAGAGCATCATAGACATTTTCTGAACACTATACATCTGCACAAAGAACTTTATCCGTATAAAGAAATTAGATCAAATAGAAATCACCCCAAAATGGATGAATAATAGGCTCAAATATCTACTAGGGCATAAGAAAGGAATTTATAGGAGTATCAAAAGAGGTGAGGGTCATCTTATGAATCAGTATCTTGACATTAAGAGGGACATTAAATAGGGGATAAGAAAAGCTAAAAGGGACTATGAAATTAAAGTTGCTAGGGATTCTAAAACTAACCCAAAAAGTTTTTTCCAGGTCTATAGGACAAAAGTTAGAGATAAGATAGGTCCCCTTAAAAATAACTATGGGCATCTTACTGACAAAGAGAATGAAATGTGCTCGATTTTAAATAATTATTTTCTCTCGGTTTTTACACAGGAAGACACTAACAATATTCCAGTAATTAATTTTTATAGTGGGCCAGAAGAAGATAAATTATGTAATATCACAGTGACTAGTGAAATGGTTGTGAAGCAGATAGACAGACTGTAGCAAAATAAGTCCTCGGGTCCTGATGAGGTTTTTTCAAGGGTTCATAAGGAATGCAAAATGGAACTCTGTGAACCATTAACTAATATTTTTAATTTATCTCTTCAAACAGGTGTAGTGTCTGATATGTGGAAGATGGCTAATGTAATTCCTATTTTTAAAACAGGGGACAAGTCGTTATCGTCAAATTACCGCCCAATAAGCCTGACCTCAATTGTAGGAAAATTACTAGAGCCAATTATAGCTCAGATTATAAGAAGCCATCTCGATAAGCATAGCTTGATTAATGATACTCAGCATGGATTCACAAGAAGCCGGTCTTGTCTAACTAATTTTAACTTTCTTCAGTAAAGCTTTTGAGGCTGTTGACCACGATAAAGAGTTTGATATTATTTACTTAGATTTTAGTAAGGCTTTTGATAGAGTTCCGCACCAAAGGCTGTTAAAGAAAGTGGCAGCTCATGACATTGGGGGAAGGGTGCTCTCGTGGATCGAGTCATGGCTCACTGACAGGAAGCAGAGAGTGTCCATAAATGGGGTTAAATCCGAGTGGGGATCTGTAACAAGTGGGGTTCCACAGGGATCAGTCTTGGGCCCGTTGTTGTTTATAATATATATCAACGACCTTGATGAGGGTATTACTAGTGATATGAGCAAATTCGCCGATGACACAAAGATAGGTAGGATAATTGATTCAAACGTAGATGTTAGGGAACTTCATGAGGATTTAGACACAAACTCTACTCTTGGTCAGAAAGTGGCAGATGCAGTTCAATGTAGATAAATGCAAGGTTCTGAAGCTTGGGAGTGCCCATAAACCCTAGCACTTATAAGTTAAATAATGTAGAACTTAGCCATACAGATTGCGAAAAGGACTTGGGGTTATGGTAAGCAGCAACCTTAAACCAAGACAGCAGTGCATAAGTGTACGTAATAAGGCAAGTAGATTATTGGGATTTATGTCAAGAAGTGTAAGCAACAGAAGCCCAGAGGTCATACTGCAGCTTTATACATCATTAGTAAGGCCTCACCTAGATTATGCAGCTCAGTTCTGGTCTCCATTTTACAGAATGGACATAAATTCGTTAGAAAACATTCAGCGTAGAATGACTAAATTAATACATAGCATTAGAAATCTTCCTTATGAAGAAAGATTGAAGACTCTTAAATTACATTCACTTGTTAGACAAAGAATGAGGGGAGACATGATCGAAGTGTATAAGTGGAAGATGGGTATTACTTAGCTCAGAGGTGACCTGTACTTACCCAGAGGTGACCTGTACTTAGCTCAGCGAAGACGTGTCGAGTGTGCTCTCTACGGACTGAACCATTAAGAAGTGCAAAAAACCCCTCTCGCGTGCCCTAAGTACACTATGGATGAGGAGCTTGGACATGGGTGAAATTCCACAGTCACTTAAAACGACAGATATAGCCCCACTAGGCAGGTCCTTGACAATCAATCCCACTAACAAAACATTTGCCTACCTAATTTTCAATGCAACCCAAGAAATAAGCTCTGATAACTCTATCCATTCATTTGCAAGTCCCACTCAAATCCAACCCCTCCCACTCATGTACTTATCCAACCTAAATTTGAAACTACCCAAAGTCCTAGCCTCAATAACCCAACTAGGTAGACTGTTCCACTCATCAACTACCCTATTTCCAAACCAATACTTTCCTGTGTCCTTTCTAAATCTAAACTTATCTAATTTAAATCCATTACTGCGGGTTCTCTCTTGGATAGACATCCTCAAGACCTTATTAATATCCCCTTTATTAATACCTATCTTCCACTTATACACTTCGATCATGTCTCCCCTCAATCTTCGTCTAACAAGTGAATGTAACTTAAGAGTCTTCAATCTTTCTTCATAGGTAAGATTTCTAATGCTATGTATTTATTTAGTCATTCTACGCTGAATGTTTTCTAACGAATTTATGTCCATTCTGTAATATGGAGACCAGGATTGAGCTGCATAATCTAGGTGAGGCCTTACTAATGATGTATAAAGCTGCAGTATGACCTCTGGACTTCTGTTGCTTACACTTCTTGATATAAATCCCAGTAATCTATTTGCCTTATTGTGTACGCTTAGGCGTTGCTGTTTTGGGTTTAAGGGTTTGCTGCTTACCAAAACCCCCAAGCCCTTTTTCGCAATCTGAATGGCTAAGTATACATCTTTAACTTATAAGGCTAGGGTTATGGACACTCCCGGCTTCTAAACTTTGTTTTATTACATTGAACTGCATCTGCCACTTTTTGACCAAGAAATATTTGTTTAAATCCTTCTGAAGTTCCCTAACTCTACGTTTGAATAAATTACCCTACCTTTTTTTTGTGTCATCGGGAATTTGTCAAAGATGAAATTTTCCCTCATCTAGGTCATTGATATATTTTAAAACAAAAGGGGCCCCAAGACTGACCCCTGGGGAAACCCCATTTTACTGACCCCCGCTCGGTTTAACCCCATTTATGGACACTCCTGCTTTGTCTTGAGCCTGACTGATCCACGAGAGCATTTTTTCCCCAATGCCATGAGCGCCATTTTCTTTAACATCTTTGGTGGGGAAAACCTTTCAAAAGCCTTACAAAAAATCTAAGTAAATAATATAAAAACCTTTTCGGGGGTCAACAGCCTCAAAAGCTTTATTTAAAGAAGTTAATAAATTAGTTAAAAAACCCGGCCTTGTGAAGGCAACTCAGCTCTGTAATAACTTCAGACGTATTACCAAAGCTGGCTCCTCCCAGGAAAATTTAATGAATAGAAAAACGAAATAAAAAATTAAAAGAAAAACCCACTTTATTTTTTATTCAAAAAAACAAAAACAAAAAAAAATGACAGGTACACCCTATTTGAAAGAAAAATAAAAAAATGAAATAATAAAAAAAACTTTTGAATAAAGGGCTAAATAAAATTTTTGAGGTGTCTGGTGTTGGTGACACTTCGTGTTGTTGAAATCTTAGCCGTTGGATGTGGAGGGGGGGGGGACGCAGGTTTTGGGTGACCACCACCAGTAGTTCTTCACAGAGTATCGCCGTGAGTTTCTATCCCGTGACGGGGGAAGCAGGTTCTTTACCGCTGCAATGAGGTGGGGTTACGCCCTTCTTTCATAAGGTGCACAAAAATTAAACCCAAAAGGGGACGTCCCCGGGACGTTAGCCGTCTCCTCAGTTTTGCTCTTTTGATTGGCGGGTACCCTCCTGTCATTCAACTGGAAAGTAGACAGGTTACCCACTGCTTAAGAAATCACTCTCCACGATAAGCACAATACCTAAAAGTTTAGGTGTTTATTAATCAGTCAACCAGAGCAAGACTGAAAGGACAAAATTATTAGGGGTAAAAGTGAAGTTTTCA
The DNA here is from genome assembly GCF_026875155.1 of Cherax quadricarinatus. Taxonomy (NCBI): domain Eukaryota; kingdom Metazoa; phylum Arthropoda; class Malacostraca; order Decapoda; family Parastacidae; genus Cherax; species Cherax quadricarinatus. Next base: position 30,692,492 of record NC_069451.1, on the reverse strand, counting down.
ACCAAAAAAACCCACTAAAATACAAGGCAGGCAGTATTACAGTAGTGTGGGGTGTGAGTCTAGTGATTACTGTTTGGACCGGGCCCCACACGCCCCTTTTTTTAGGGGGGGGGGAAGAAGGGGGAAGGGATATGGGAGCAGATGACACTCCAAAAAAGCCCCAGCAGTCAAAAAAACCTTTAGGGGTTGGGGAAAAAAGGCGGGAATAGCGGGAGTTTGACTTACCCTACCTTAACAAGTAGCCAGCAATGAAACTGTTGTTACTATATACATGTACTTCCTCGCTACTCCTATCTATTGAACTTTTCCCTCACACTCCCCCATACCAAGACTTATAGTCAAGGAGTATAAGAGAATAGGCGGGGAAAAAAAGTTAAATATGGAAGTGCGAAGGCAAGAAATCTTCTACTGACTGTCACGACTCCTTCTTCGGGAAGGAGTTTCCAGCTTAGGAAGCATACAGGGAAGGGAGTACCATCATGGTATTGTAGTAACACCGCACCTAAGCCAGTATTGGAGGCATCAGTTCTCAAAAAATGTTTTATTAAAATCGGTTTTTATGTATAGGGTCTTTAAAAAAGATATTTTTTAATCCTTTTGAATTTTTTCCCGACTACGCGGAAAGTTCAAGAGGTTCCTTCACAGACTTTTAAGGAAGTCGGATAAGATGCCTTTTAAGACAGAAAGGGTTTTCGGGAAAACCGTGCATAAAAATTTACAGAACCAAGAAAGCTACGCATGGCTTTTTGTTTTGGGGGGAATTTTAAATTCTAAAAAGCTTTGATTTACGGGGAAAGGGCTGCAGAGAGTTATTAGAAAGTTCAGCCCAAGATATTAATCTTGTTATCCCAAGGAAGCATTTTTCGGCTTGGCAGTGAGGATGTGGGGTAACCTATGAAAAAATGTGTTAATGTTTGGATTTTTCGCCCCACGTGGAGTCTTAGTAAATTTACAAAATAAACTGAAACGTTTGGATATTACCCAAGACCTTTCCATCGTTCCGTAGGTAGCACAGGCATTCCCAAAACCGGGGGGCATTTTTCTATTTTGCATTAGTCCTTGGTGTGTGGGAAAAAGGGGTGACTGTTAGAAGAAGGAAAACATTACTTGTGTATGCCTGCGCAATTCAATCTTGAAAGAAGGAAGCGTCAAAAATTTGGTAGATCGCTATTATTGGGGGCATAGGCCAGATCCCACCGAGTTATGCATTAAGGCCTCTAAAGTCAATAGAAAAGTCTATATGAATTATCCTCCTTTTAACCATGAACTGGTGAACAATAAAAGATACTGAAGGTTCAAGATCTTTTTAGTTTTAATAATTTGTCTCCCTCTCTGTCAAATGCATCTCTAAGGTAAACTGGAACGGGTTAATTTTCTTTTGATGGGATTTCCGTCACTATCAATTTATGGATTTACCGGGAGGTAAACCTGGAATATCATAAAGCGTCGAAAATTTACTCACACATTGAAGTATTCATGTCTCTTATGGTCATCCAAAGATTTTTTAAAATTAATGTTGGTTGCGTCGATTTGGGTAAAAAGTCCCCAAGCATGTAGTTCTTCATCATGTCTGAGTTGAGGTGTCAATTAGCACACCTTACATTTTTCAGTTGTCTTATAAAGTTCTGAGGAAAAACTGTAAAATTTATTAAGGCATTTAAACCCAATTTTTCGGTAATATTTTTTAAAGGATGTTGATATGAAAAGCTTGGGTTTTCCCCCTTGACTTCTATGAGGAGTAAAATTTTTCCAAAAATTTTTTAATCTTTTTGGCCCTTTCCATCTACTAATAATTTATTTCTTGATCGGCAAAAGTACAAGAACTTCACCCCCTACTTTAAAAACTTCTCCTCTGACTTTTGGAGTCAAATTGGGTTTTGTACTGGTCCTTTGACAAGCTTGGGTTTTTCGAAAACATGTAAAGGGTCTCCTAATTTTGGATCAAAGGTCAAGGAGAAACTGCTAAGAAGACTGACCCTCAGCATTCACCTCCTCATTAGTCCAAAGCTGAAGGATGGCAGTGGCCCTCGGGCCTTCTCCCCTAGGAATTTCAAAAGCTAAAAACCCCAAAGAGTCACGGGGAACTTCCCTCTGGCAAACAAAGCACAGGATAGGTAAAGATGCCACTCCTTGGTTTAAGGGAGCAATTTTTCCCTTTTAAAATGGACTTGAGAACGAATGCTGGAGCTCAATCCTCCCTTTACGCTGGGATGTTAGGGTTGGTGAAGGAGGTTTCCCTCCCAGATTTGGGATAGATGTTGCATTAAGTCAGATGTGAATTTTGTCCCACGGTCGACAAAATTTTTTAGGGATGCCCACCTGGAGAAGATGGAAAAAAAGGGCTTCAGCCCCTCTGTATAGTTATGGTCTTTAAGGGAACGGCTTCGGGAAAAACTCGAAATAATCAACTATGTTAAAAATATCTTTGCCCCCCCAGTAAATGGAGATAAAGGCAACGATGTCAATAGCTACTCTTTCAAAGTTACCGTAAAAAACGGCATTTTCCATAGGTACTCGCCCCCGGTACCTCGGGAGGGTGGCAGTTGGCAAACTTTTCAGATCTACAATAGGAGTGACTCTGAGGACATTTTTTTTCCAAAAATAGGTTTCCCAATTTTTTAAGGGGTTTTTCGATGCGAGAAATGTCCGGCCCCCTGGGAGGTCTGAGCCATTTTAAGAACAGTCTTTCATTTACTTGGACAACTAAGATGGAAAAAGTCTGTCTCATCTGAAAATTTTTTTGAATTGACTTTACAGATACCTTTTATATATTCAAATTTTTATGAAAAGTTTTTCCTTTGGAAAACTTGATTTTTTTTAGGGCATTAGGCAATTCTGAAGAGAAGGGAATTTTGTTTTAAATTACAAAGGAGTCCTTCGATATGTCTAAAAAAAAAAAAGGGTTAAAGTCAGCGGAAAATCAAAGGTGGACAGTAGGGGAAGCATGGGCTTTTTGGGCTGAGCCCCGTAAGAATTTTGGTATCGGAGGTGATGTCTTCACTTTCATTTAACAATGAACCCGGGGATCCTACACCTCCTTTGAGGTAGCCCACTGGGTTTTTTAAACCCACATGAATATCGCGAGACATTGTCTCATCTGAAAATTTCGAGGGGCTTCCGACTCTACAGGAAGAGGATCTGAAAAACTTATATCCATCTTTGGTGATGAAAAGGGCAACCTCAAAGGGAAAAAGGCACCTTTTACATTTCCATTTGTACGGGGCAAAAAGTGATGGGGCTGTACGGCTTAAAACCAACCTGTGAACCCTTTAGACCCAATGAAAATGGATGGTAGGAAAAGTGTCCCTACGGCCCAAGTAGTCTAAAGCATAGCAGAGGAATGAGTTTCTTTTAAAGGGTTTGGGGAAAAGCTTATAGAAAAGACTATACTGGCTCAGTGTCTCGTAAAATGGTAATACATTAAATCCATTAACTGTTTCCGAACAGAAGGGTGCTTGGTCATTACAGTCTTTAAAACTCTTCCAACTTTTTGGACCTTCTTAGAAGGACAATTGGACGTTTATGTCCCCCAACCCACACAAATGACAAACAGGAATAAAAAAATCATTTTTGGGTTTCCACAGGGCTTTGATTCTTAAGGGGCCGAGAACCCCTTTCCCTTGCTTTTGATCCCTTTAGATCTTTAAAGGGAAATTTTAACCTCACATACAGGTCAGCACCTCACAACTTCTCAGCTTTAACGGTTACGTCTCTAGAATGTTCGTATCTGATGGGGAAAAGGGTGTCGGAACTGGTCGCAACCATGAATCTCTAAGAGATTCAAAACTGCGATCAATTTCCCAAATCTCTATCCCAAAAACGAACAAACGAAAGAGTGTTACCGTACTGCTGAAAGTTCTGGCCAAGCTGTAAGGTGGCATACCTGAAAACTTTCCGTAAGAAAAGTGGGTTTTTGATATGCTTTAAGGGTTTTCCCTTTTTCAGTAGGTTATAATTTCATTGATACCGTGCAAAGTTGCATAGATATTTAAAGCTGACCCAAAAAAAACATTCCTAACCTGGTCCCATTGTTAGCAGGCCTTCACAGAGGGTAGCGTATTTTCAAACCCATAAAGTAAGAAATTTTGCCTTCCCCCCCTTTAAGGAGGTAAAATTTGGGGTGGAATATGTGTATAAACTGCACGTTGTTCCCATTACTCCTTCATCTAATTGTGTTGTGAGAAAGTTATCTTTTTATTCTTAATTCAAGGCGGCTTTTTTCGGCTCGCGATCCTTTTTCTTTCCTCAAGTTCTTTAATTTAACTTGTTCTTACGTACTCTAGCTCTCTCCCACGATCAAAATCATCACACTTTTTTGTCTTCTCTCTCTTTTCTAACTGTCTTTCTTGGATTTTTATCTCAATTTTCTCTCTCCCTTTTTCTCTTCTCTTTCTCTTTCTAACTGTTTTCTTTTCTAATTTTTTTTTTTTGTTTTTGGTTTGCTTTGAAAGTTCTAAATTTTTTGTTTTTTTTTGCTTTTTTCCAAAACTTTTATCTCTTCAAAAAAACTTAACTAAGGGAAATAAACGGGGGTTAAAAGAAACCAGGTTTTAATTCTGCTCCTCTAAAAAAGTAAAAAACCGAGGGTCTCCTGCTTCAAATTTAAAAAAATTATTTTAATAAAAAAAGGGTTCTATGCGGCTCCCAGCAAACAGTAAGTAGAAAGGGGTCACTTGACCTCCAATCTTCTCACCAACAAACAAGAGTGTCCTTGACAGTTCCCTTGATATAAAAAAGAGCTCAATGAAACAAATTGTCACTGGAAAATCTCGGGTCCTAGATCTAATCCCCAAATGTTTTCAAGCTCACAAGAAAGGGGCAGAATTTAAAATTATTCCTGCCTGACTTGACTTCAATAAATTTAGACTATAACAATCACCAAATCTTTTAATACCTGTACTGTAGTCCTACCATAGAGAATGATTACTAGGCTGGTGGGACCGTCTGTGTTATGTGGGGTTGGTTCCAAGGTAGATTCGAATGGAGCTGAATTTTGATTTAGTAGAGTTGATCCTGGCAAGGTCGCCATTTTGAGGCTTACTCAGTCTGAATAAATTCAGACGTATTTCCAAAGCTGGCTCCTCCCCAGGAAAAAATTTAAAGAATGAAAACGAATAATAATTAACAAAAATAAAAAACTTTATTATTTATTCAAGCAAACATAAAACCTAAAAAATGACAGGTACATCCTATTTAAAAAAAAAATGAAAAATGAAATAATAAAAAACATTTGAAATCAACGTTTTTTATATATAATTGAGGTGTCTGGGGTTGGTGACATCGTGTTGTTGAAAAACTTTGCCCTTGTGATGTGGAGGGGGGGGGGGGGGGGGGTTTGCAGCTAGTTTTTTCACAGAGATCGCCGTGAGCTATCCCCCATGACAGGAAAGCAGGTTCTTTACCGCTGCAATGACGTGGGTTACATCCCGCAATTTCATAAGGTGCACAGGGTAATTAAATCCAAAAAAGGGACGTCCCAGGAGTTAGTCCTCTCCATCAGTTTTTTCTCGTTGATTGGGGGTGACCCCCTCTGTCATTTAAGCTGGAAAGATAGACAGGTTTCCCACTGCTTAAGAAAAACCCTCCATGATAAGCACAAAACCTAAAAATATAGTGATTATTACAACAGTCAACCCAGGCAAGACGAAAAGGGCAAGTTATTATTGGTCAAAAGTGAAGCTTTTTAACCAAAAAAATTCACTGAATACAGGCAGGCATGTACTTACAGTAGTGCTGGGAGCTGTGAGTCTAGTGATTACTGTTTGGACCAGAGCCCCACACGTCACCTTTTGTGGGGGGGGGGGAAGAAGGAGGGGAAGAGATAGTGGGAGCTAGACTGACACTACCTTAACAAGCAGCCGGCAGTCAAACTATCACTTTAGGGGTGGGGGAAAAAAGGTGGGAATAGCGGGAGCTTGACTTACCCTACCTTAACAAGTAGCCGGCAATGAAACTGTCACTTTCGTGGAGGGGGAAAAAAGGCGGGAATAGCGGGAGCTTGACTTACCCTACCTTAACAAGTAGCCAGCAATGAAACTGTTGTTACTATATACATGTACTCCCTCGCTACTCCCATCTATTGAACTTTTCCCTCACAGGCCTCTTGTGAATCCATGCTGAGTATCATTAATCAAGCTATGCTTATCGAGATGGCTTCTTATAATCTGAGCTATAATTGACTCTAGAAATTTGCCTACAATTGAGGTCAGGCTTATTGGGCGGTAATTTGATGGTAATGACTTGTCCCCTGTTTTAAAAATAGGAATTACATTAGCCATCTTCCACATATCAGACACTACACCTGTTTGAAGAGATAAATTAAAAATATTAGTTAATGGTTCACAGAGTTCCATTTTGCATTCCTTAAGAACCCTTGAAAAAACCTCATCAGGACCCGGGGACTTATTTTGCTTCAGTCTGTCTATCTGCTTCACAACCATTTCACTAGTCACTGTGATGTTACATAATTTATCTTCTAGCCCACTATAAAAATTAACTACTGGAATATTGTTAATGTCTTCCTGTGTAAAAACGGAGAGAAAATAATTATTTAAAATCGAGCACATTTCATTCTCTTTGTCAGTAAGATGCTCATAGTTATTTTTAAGGGGACCTATCTTATCTCTAATTTTTGTTCTATAGACCTGGAATAAACTTTTTGGGTTAGTTTTAGAATCCCTAGCAACTTTAATTTCATAGTCCCTTTTAGCTTTTCTTATCCCCTTTTTAATGTCCCTCTTAATGTCAATATACTGATTCATAAGATGACCCCCACCTCTTTTGATACTCCTATAAATTCCTTTCTTATGCCCTAGTAGATATTTCAGCCTATTATTCATCCATTTTGGGTCATTTCTATTTGATCTAATTTCTTTATACGGGATAAACGTTCTTTGAGCAGCATGTATAGTGTTCAGAAAACTGTCATATTGATAGCTCTCTTCGTTACCCCAGTCATCAGATGATAAGTGTTCTCTAAGCCCATCGTAATCTGCTCAGTGAAAATCTGGGACTGTTACTGAGTTATCGCTACTATCGTACTTCCATTCAATGCTAAATGTAATTGATTTGTGGTCGCTAGCACCCAGTTCCTCTGAAATTTCTAAATTATTAACAAGGGATTCATTGTTTTGCCAGAACTAAGTCAAGCAGGTTATTTCCCCTTGTAGGTTCTGTCATAATCAATATGACTAAAGTTAATGTCTCCTAGAATTACTACATTATCGTGCCTTGTAGCATTAACAATTTCCTCCCATAGTAGTTTCCCTTGGTCCCTATCTAAGTTTGGGGGACGGTATGTCACTCCTAAAATCAGTTTTTCATGCCCCTCTGAAAATTCTATCCAAACGGACTCTGTATGTGTTACTTCAGATTTAATACCCGTTTTTATGCAACAGTTCAAGCGATCTCGGACATACAGTGCCACCCCACCCCCCTTCCCGACACTTCTTTCTACTTGAAACAATTTAAAACCCTGAATGTGACATTCCGCAGGCATGTCCCGACTTTTTGAATTAAACCACGTCTCAGTTAAGGCAAATACGTCAATGTTACCTGCACTAGCAACTAATCTCAACTCGTCCATCTTATTCCTAGCACTACAGCTAATAGCATAATAAACACTGAAAGACTCTCCTTTGTCTTTACCCTTCCTGCTCATTTCTGTTTTTCTACTAAACCTATTACTGTCCTTATCACCCAAAGTCACTGGCTTTTCAATATCTACCTCGTTCTGCTTATTACTAGTTCCCCTAGAACTCATATTATTACTACACTGGGACTTCACTGTTTTTTGCCAAAACCCATACCATTAACTATTCCTAGTTTAAAGTCCTAACAGCTCCCTCCACTGCAGTTGCCAGTGCTCCCACCCCAGACCTAGATAAGTGAACCCCATCCCTGGCATACATGTCATTTCTTACAGTATTTGTCCAGCCAGCAATTGACACCAATTGCCCTGGACAACCCTTCATTTCCAACTCCTCTCCTTGGCAAAATACCACATATGACAGGGTTCCCACCCTTCCTCCTAATTATTTCCATTGCTGACCTATACCTGCTAATCAGGTCTTCACTCCTACGTCTGCCAACATCGTTGCCTCCAGCACTGAGACAGATAATAGGATTGCTCCCATTACCTCTCATGATGTCATCCAGACGGCTAACAATATCCTCCATCCCAGCCCCAAGAAAGCAAACCCTCTGTCTCCTACTCCTGTCCTTCAAGCAGAACGCCCTATCCATATACCTAAATTGGCTATCCCCAACAAAAACAATATTCTTCCCTTCCTTGGTGTCGTTCGCCGTAAACGTTCCCCAGTACTCGACTCACATTCGTCGGGTAGCACTGAGAATGTATTAGATGTTTCCACAACAGTTTCCACGGAAGTCTCTTTCTTCTTCATCGTTTCTACCTTTCCATTGTCTTCTTGTCGTCAGCTTCGTTCCCTGCTGTCCAGCCACTGACCAGTTTCCTTTCTTGACCTGAGGACTCAAAAACAGGAGGACTACTACGAATCTTCTTGTTTTCCTCGGTCAGTGGGCCGAATTCTTCCTTTTCGCCATCCTCAATTCTTCCTTAAGTGTTGGTAAAGTTGCTCGATGGAGGGCATCTTGCTTCAATTCTTTAGAGAGCGCGCAAAAAGGTCTTCACAGAGCTAAGTACACGTCACCACTCTAGAGGCTAAACGTTCATCATATCATTCATATATACCAGAAACAGCACCGGCTATAGGACTGACCCTTGTAGAACCCCGCTCGTTATAGGCGCCCACTTGGACACCTTACCATGTTCCATCACTCGTTGTTTCCTTCTTTCGGGAATTTTCTGATCCATTGTTGTGCTTTTCCTGTTATTCCTGCCTGCTTCTCTAGCTTTTCAGCAGTTTTGTGTGGTACTGTATCAAAAGTCTTAACAGTCCAAGAAGATGCAGTCTACCCATCCCCTCCCTTTCTCTCTTCTCTCTCTCTCTCTCTCTCTCCTCCTGTCTTACTTCTGTTACCTTGTCATAGAACTTCAGTAGGTTTGAATGTGTGTGTTGTGATCCAGTCGGTTACAGTGGACAGATGATAATTAAGGAAGTTCGAGAATCAGAGTTCTACAGATAAAGGGAAATGTTCTCAGAACGTCTGTCATTAAAACCTTAAGAGAGTTAAGTACAACCTAGACATGTCCAGTGGAGGTAAAGCCACAAGGAGCACCGGACACTCCTGACTCTAAACACCGAGATGTGGTCAGTATCCACATAACTATAACATAACTCTAAGAACCCCATGAGAAGGTAGGAACAGTCAAGAACAGCAGAACCAGACCTCCTACAATCAAGACTTAGGATACCTCTGAACTCCCAGGACTTGTAAAATCTGCTATGAGTGAGTGAAAAAGACAGGTATAAACAGGAGCACAAGAAGTAATGATGCACAATTGCAATGCAGGTAAGGAGGTCATACCTCCTCAGGCCTCTAGCCAACTAGCAGAGCATGGAAATGAGTGAAAAAGCTGCAACATGAAAGACTTGTCCTCATATCCCCAGGATTGTGGTGTACTGTCATGTACTCCACATAACAACATTGTCAGAATGTAATCCAGTATATAAATATAATATTCCATATCAGGGCTCTGAAGAAAATTAAATTGATTAATAACTTTTGGTATAAATAAAAAATTTTGCAAAAAAATTTAATAATAATAAAATAATAATACAATAATAATAGTAATAGTAATACTTCTACTACTACTACTATACTACTACTACTACTACTACTACTACTACTACTACTTACTAATAATAATAATAATAATAATAATAATAATAATAATAATAATAATAATAATTATTATTATTATTTTAATAATAATTGTAATGTTGGGAAGCAGCTGAACAAGCTTGGTCCTCTCACACCTATGTACGGTGGCAGGCAGTTGAACTTTTCTTGGTCCTCTGACACTGTGTTATCCTTAACTGAACTCGCAGAAATCCCTGCTGTACACTGGGGGGATTGTTGCACCACCTGCCGAGTCTTTCCTTTTATAAGGAGTGATTTCTGTGTGCAGATCTGCAACTAGTCCGTCTAGGATTTTTCAGATGTAAATTATGATGTATCTTTTTCGCCTGCATTCCAAGGAGTACGGGTTTCAAGGGATTTCAATGGTCCCATAAATAGAGGTGCTTTATTGTACTTATACATGCAGTGAAAGTTCTCTGTATATTCTCCAGAGCTGCAACTTCACCTCTTTTTAAAAGTAGTTTTTTAATGTGCAGCAAAATATTCCAGCCTCGAGAGAACAAGTGATTTAAAGAGGATAAACCCAGAAAGGCTACACTACATCTTTACTCTAAGTGATTTTGACATGGAGTTACTGAAAAATATGTGAATAATGACAAATTGTTCACCCTAAGGGGGTAGAGTGAACCATTGTTCACCCTAAGGTTTTAGAGTGAACCCCATTGTTCACCCTAAGGTGTAGAGTGAACCATTGTTCACCCTAAGGTGTAGAGTGAACCATTGTTCACCCTAAGGTTTTAGAGTGAACCATTGTTCCCCCTAAGGTGTAGAGTGAACCATTGTTCACCGAGAGGTGTAAAGTGAACCATGGTCGATCTAGTGGTGCACCAGTGAGTTCTGGACATACCACATACAAAATACAAGTGTATTTATTATGTGAAACCAGTCGAAGCAGATAGATCCTGAGAGAGAGGGAGTGAAAGTACTGTTTGAGTCAAGTCACAGCTCCTGGTCCCACCTGGAGCTGAGACTCGACCCCCTTTAACCACATAAGGGTGCGTACATATGTACACACCATCACACACTCACTCACATACATACATTATAATATCCATCATGTATAATCCTGGTGTAAGTGAAAGAGGAGGGAGGGAGGGGAGAGAAGGAAGGTGAGATGGAGGGAGGGAAGAAGGGAAGGGAGGGGAAGAGAGGGAATGAAGGAGGGAGGGAAGAAGAAGGGAGAGAGGGAAGGAAGGAGGGAGGGAAGAAGGAAGGGAGAGAGGGAAGGAAGGAGGGAGGGGAAAAAGGAAGGGAGAGAGGGAATGAAAGGGGGGAGGGAAGAAGGAAGGGAGAGAGGGAAGGAAGGAGGGAGGGAAGAAGGAAGGGAGAGAGGGGAAGGAAGGAGGGAGGGAAGAAGGGAGAGAGGGAAGGAAGGAGGAAGGAAGAAGGAAGGAGGAGGGGAAGGAAGGAGGGAGGGAAGAAGGAAGGGAGAGAGGGAAGGGGAAGGAAGGGGAA